>JALIZH010018277.1:0-19819 GCA_030522465.1 Rhipicephalus appendiculatus | reverse complement strand
CTTTTGATGAATGTGAAAATGTTGGAGGCCACTATTTCATAGAAAGTCAGCATATGTTAAAGAACCCCTGATGATGATGATGATGAATTAAGTTTATTCTGGTCCAGATAACATGCAGGGGAGACCCCGTGCCACCTGGCTGGTTGAAATTCAGGATCCCTCGATTACAGAATGCCTCATTATATTTCGTCATGTTATCTAATATCTCGTCATGTTATTATTAATATCTCGTTATGTTATTATAATATCTCGTCATGTTATTATTTGGTGCTGTATTTAACGCTAATGCTTTACAGTCGCCTTCTGTTTATAAACAGCTTCTTTTTTTCTTTTCATTTTTTTCCCGACATTGTGGCAAGCTGTCATGCAGTTGTGCTATGCAGCTTTTTTTTAAATGCTAAACATTTCTTTGCGTACTGCAGACACTTTGAGCGTTTCTATCTATCTATCTAGCCGCCTACGTCTGGGTGCTCTCGTGATCAGCTACTTAACTTGGGGTAGACCAAAATTAGTATGGCAGGGTAAGAGGGTTTGACGATTATGACTGTCTGATCATGACATGAATAATGTGAAAATCTCGTTGCATACGATGTGAAACCTTTGCCTCCAGACACGTGTGGCACATACCCGTATGCCACGGTATGCGGGTATGCGCCACAGATTTTTGATAGTTTATATCTACCGAGGAACGGCGAGAACAGACATTGGTAGTTTATATGCGAGGGTGTTAAGAAAAACCGACACTGGCAGCGTTGACCCGACGAATGCAAAAAATATATGTTATGGTCCCAGCAGGAATCGAACCCAAGCATTCTGCGTGGTAATACAGTATTCTACCACAGAGCCACACCAGGTCTTGGAACTTCTTAGGAAAAAGATCCTATGCCGGCGTAATGTTTGTGAAATGTGAATTGTGGTTGCAGTGCTGCCCATCTTATTTTATAAACATTAAATATGTACTGCAATGATGCAGGCATCACGTCAGGTTAGCATCAATTGTACTTAAGCACCATCCACTGAAGTTTGTCTACGTAGCACTATCCAGGGCTGCCATCCTCGCAAGCACAAGTGCTACATTGCAGCCTACCGCTTCTGGTGTTGGTAATACCCATGTTGGTCTTGGCATCGTTACGCACTTGTAAACCACTGGTTATATAAAAGATATGCGACTGTTCAACATACATGTCTATGCGCATAACATTTGTACATATGTTTAGCATCATTTCGTAACGTTTCACTCGACAAAAAAATTTCACCACAGTCACCACCTCTCCACATGTTTCGCATGACATCAATTCCCATGGTACGTGGGATCTGCCGAACTTTTTTTTTTGCTGCAGACGGTGTTGCTCAATATTTTTTTGTAATTTCATTTTTTTTGTATAATTTGTTCACACTGTACATGATGAACTTGTTAATGTACTAACCTGCTAAAGCTAAGTATGTGTACTAGTATACCAGATACTGCTCTTCCTATGTATTTGCTGGGTCACGTCAGTACAGACTCTTGTGAAGTGTTGTACTTACATATATTCGCTTGTGAATCTTTTTTCCTTAGCATCAAGTTTTCTTAACATGCCTGTTATTACAAGTACTTTGTGAAACAAGATAGCCTTGTACTGAAGACACACAATGAAGTGTCTTTGTTTTGTAAATTTTCTTTAAAAGGCTACTGTAAATCAGTCGTCACATTCATTGAAAACAAGCCAACTTATGTGAGCAAATGCATGCCTGTATATCATGTAAAGTTGTCTATTTATAGCGTAAATGTTTTTTGTGGGCAATTGTCAGTCACTACCTTTTGCAAGTGATAGCGTTTATGATGAATAAACTGTGTACGAATATCTACAACTGTTTTTTGTACCTATAACTTTACACAACTACTGCAAATTAGTAAATTATGTGCCCACAGAGTTCTAAGAGCTTACATTAGCATCTCATGCAAGTATATATAGATTGCATTATTTGCAAATGTAAGCTCTGAGAACTCTGTGGGCATATTATTTACTAATTGAGGTTCCAAGGGAAGGCCACGTACAGTAGCCAGCACATCTCCACAGTACGTCACATATGCATGGAGGCGACGTAAATCTAACATTCCTGCCTAGTACAGGATGTTGATAGCATGTTTCAAATGCGACATGTGGGCAACGTTTTGTCAACATGATTTGGGCGGAAAGTCTTTGGTTGTGGCAACGTTGATTCTTAGTTACATGGATAAAAAAGAACGTCTGACGGATATGTCTAAGGTTCCACTGAGAACATCTCCTGGATGTTGATGTGATATATGTGGTTTACTGTACTGCGTTTGAAGCCGGGAAGGACGAAGACTAGGCAAATCCGTGTACTACCCATCATTCCCATGGTGGCTGAACGATCGCAGCGCCAGAGTCCCCCTCTAGTTAATTTTAGGAAACTCTATGCCCGCAGGGGCGTCTGCGCGAGCAGGCGTTTGGTGTGTGGCGACACCACGGAGCCACGGACCCGAGCCAACGGGGGGGGCCTCGACCTCCTCCCACGCCTCGCCGTGCGTGGCTCTGCCGTGTCCGGGGAAAAGGGGATCCTGGGGGTTGAGCTGACGCCGGGTGTTTGGACCTTTAAGGCCCCCCGGAAGAGGCAACACACCCCTTTGGCCCCAGCTTCACGTAGACGGCACCCCCGGATTGACCCGCCCGGGGGAAATCGGCAGTCGCCTTTTCCTTTCCTTCTCTACCTACATCTTCGTCTCTCGCTTTCACTTTATATCTTTCCTGTCTACTCTCTTCCGTTTACTTCCGATTTTTCCGGGCGGCAAGGGTTAACCTTGTGTAGTTACTCAACCTTGAGTAGTTATATTTGGTTATAGCGGCAATATACGGCTGGCGTCTGCAGCCTTATACATTTAAGTACTGCAGCGTCCCCAAGTTGGACTCCATGGTGGGTGGCCGCCATTGCTGCCGAAACAAACAACATAATCATGGGAACACCTGCATTTCCCCGTCTACTCGATCGTCTCCCTCAAAAGAGGGTACGCACCGATGAACTCGCATGTTTCAACCGCCCCGGCCTATCGTTTCCAAAGTTCCATGTCATTCACAGCGAAACACCAGAAAAACAAGCCCGATCAATTTCACCATTTGTTGTGTCAAAGTCACTGACCGAAGTCTTCGGACCAGGTTACAAGGTGACTAAGATGGCTAGCGGCGACCTTCTGCTCGAACTACCCCAGAAACACCACTTTGAAAAGCTTGGCAACCTAACATTTGGTAGCCTTCCAATATCTGTTTCGCCTCACCGATCCATGAATACATCACGCGGAGTTGTCTCAGAAGCAGACCTCCTTGACTTGTCCGAACAAGAACTGCTAGAAGGGTGGAAAGACCAAAATGTCACTGATGTCAAACGAATCATCCTCAGACGCGACAATAAAGAAATACCTACAAAGCACCTCATATTAACATTCGCATGACCAATTCCAGTGCAGGTTCCGAGAAGGTAGATCCACCACTGACCACCTGGTACGTATCGAGGCACAGATCAGAGACGCTTTCGTCGACTTGTCCCACCTTGGTGTGCGTGGTAGAATGCTTTCCGTAATTGAAAGTTACTTGTCCAACCGGACATTCCGTGTTTGAGTAGGCAGTGTTTTGTCTCGAACATTCGTCCAAGAAACAGGAGTGCCGCAAGGTGGTGTACTTAGTTGTACACTTTCTATCATCAAAATGAATACCCTGCGTATTTGCATTCCCCGAAATATGTTTTATTGCACATATGTCGACGATGTGCAAGTCGGTTTTAAATCATGCAACCTTTCAATATGTGAGCGGCAGGTCCAGCTAGGCCTGAATAAGATCTCAAAATGGGCAGACGAAAACGGTTTTATTCTTAATCCCCAAAAAAGAAGCTGCGTCCTGTTCTCTCGAAAGAGAGGCCTTCATCCAGATCCAGATCTTGACCTGCATGGTCAACATCTCTCTGTGAAGACGGAGCACAAATTCTTGGGCCTAATCCTAGATTGTAAGCTAACCTTCGTCTCACACATTAAGTATGTAAAAACAAGTGCTTGAAAGCTATGAATATACTCAAGGTCTTGTCGCGGACATCGTGGGGCAGCGATAGAAAATGTGTGATGAATCTTTATAGAAGCCTCATACGTACTCGCTTAGACTACGGGGCAATAACCTATCAGTCTGCGACGCCTAGCGCCTTAAAGATGCTTGACCCCCGTTCACCATTTAGGCATTCGCCTATCCACGGGCGCTTTTCGCACTAGCCCCGTAGAAAGCCTCTACGTAGAATCAAATGAGTGGTCGCTCCATCTTCAAAGATCCTATTTATCATTTGTATATTTTTTAAAGGTGAACGCAAACACGGAACACCCCTCACACTCCACAGTCAACGACCTGTCCAACTCTGCCCTTTTTTACAACCGCCCTTCGATGCGACAGCCCTACGCACTTCGTGTGAGGGGCCTAGCTGAGGAAATGGGTGTGCCACTTCTCGAACACCGTTTGGCGGCCCCCGCTGCGAATCTCCCGCCGTGGGAATGGCAGTTCATAGACTGTGATGTGTCCTTCGTGGAAGTTACAAAACACGCCCCTCTTGCTCATATCCATACGTACTTCCTTGAGTTGCAGCACAAGTACACCTGTCCTGAATTCTTCACGGATGCCTCTAAGTCTTACACTTCTGTGTCATACGCAGCCGTCGGTCCATCTTTTTCAGATGTCAGCGTTCTGCACACTAATACAAGCATCTTCACAGCAGAAGCTTATGCTATACTTGCAGCCGTGAAACACATTAAACAACTGAAACTACAGAAGGCAGTAATATACACTGATTCCCTGAGTGTGGTAAAAGCTCTAAAAACCATGAAAATACACAGAAATCCTGTCCTTGTCTCACTATACACAACCCTATGCACAATTTACACGCTCAGACAGCATGTCGTAGTGTGCTGGGTGCCAGGGCACCGCGAGATCCAAGGAAACGTGTTGGCGGACCAGCTAGCTGCGTCCGCCCACAGCACTGCCAATACATCCATAGGAGTTCCTGCACTTGACCTGAAACCTTTTCTTAAACGAAAGCTGAGGGATTATTGGCAGCGCTTATGGGACAGGCAAACAAAAAATAAACTTCACCTCATAAAGCCACATCTCGGGAATTGGCCGCCAGTATCGAGGTCACGCCACACAGAAGTAACACTTACAAGGCTAAGAATAGGACACACATACACAACACACTCATACCTTTTGTCCGGTGGCGATCCACCTTTATGTGATAAATGTGGCGAGCCACTTACTGTCCTTCACGTCCTCTTGCAATGCACAGAACTAGACGCTGAAAGAAACAAGCATTTCCCAGTAATATACCGGCAACAGATACCAATTCACCCTGCTATGTTCCTAGGCAGGGAACCACTTTTTCAATATCAATCTCTTTTTGCATTTCTTAATGATATCAATAATTTTAACGTTATTTACCCAGGTAACCCGTAGCGCCGCCTCATAACTGAGGTTGCGGCTGCGGTGGCTCTACCAAATGAAGCACTTGCCTCCCTGCCTTTGGGCTCAAAGACTCTGAGGAGGCATTCGTGCTATTTCAATATCTCACTTGTATAAATCATACTCACCGGTCAATCATATCACACCCATAGATCACATCACGTGTCACTGCCATAATTTTATGCTATATACCCATGTTTTACGCTCCGATACAGCGCGTGATTTTAGGCCTCTTTACAGCCGTTGTACACCTACCATCAAAATCCTACCATTACCCTACCATAAACCTGCCATCAAAACTCACTATCAAAGATAGTACTACATCATCAGTAATGGCGCTCTTTGGCCACCCATGGCCCTTGCGCCACTAAACCCTACTAATCATCAACGAGTCCTCATCAGTAAAGTGCACACCATTCACCAAGGTGCTACATTGAAGAAGATTTTGCCATCACGTTCCGCTTCACCAGGGCGTCCATGCTGGCTCTCATATCGCATATACAACACAGAACACCTAAACATAACTGAAAGACAGCAGGAACCTTCTGTTGTTTTCTGAAGCACTCCTCATGTTCATTTTAGTAGCGCGGTTGGCATGAGTGGAACCACTAAAGTTCGTTTCACAACCCCGGCGTACCAGTGTTGCTGGAACAGACCAACTTTTCCGCTCGACCGCGGTGGTTTGTCAGGCAGACTGAACAAAGCTGGAGAAACCATGGTAATAATACTTTATCTGACAATATGCGTGCTTAAACGACCACTACGGTATTTGTTTTATTATTAAACAAAAATTGATGAAGTCTGCAAAAAGAGCGCACGGTTTCAGTTTGCGACTTTCACCGGCACTACAGTCGTCATCGCCTCCACCAACCAGCGTTGTGGGCATTCATCCCACCAATGGAAGAGAACCGAATGCAGATCGCAAAATTCTGTTTTAAACATTTCTACTCACTTTCCAGAGAAACCGCTGCAAGGTTCGGCACTTCAGACGGTACGCTTTTTTATTGCGATACAAAACATAAAAGTGATGAACGACGGTAGACAGTCCCTTTAAACTCTTTAAAGGGACCGACAACCAATTTTTATGGTGCCTACTTTTTTCTAGCGCAACGGAAAGCTTACCGGTCAGTGAGTCTAATCACGGAATGGTAAAGTGGAAAACGCCGCGAAACATTTGTAATCAAAATTTTTCTATCTGCAGCGAATATGCAGTCGTATACTCACATGCTGCAAACAGTGAGCGCGAGAGCCATTCGTGTTGAAGCGCGCTGGTTTACTGCGCATGCGTGCACACCGCACGCATGCGCCGCGGCTTGACTTGGGCCACTGGCAGCGGCGACAGCAGCGCCGCTTCTCACCGTGCTACTCCTTTTACGTCGTAAGCAGCACAGAATTGAGCGGGGCTGGATAATAATATACTTATTTTAATTTTGAGGACTGGCGCCCATGACAGCATCAGGCTACGCGACCACGTACAGTAAAGTGATAGACTTCATATTCCATATTCCAGCTTCAAGGCTCTTCCGCTAGGTTGCGCGACATGACGGTTTTTGTCACTTTTAAGCACGATTTAAAAGTATAAATCCTAGTCACAACGCGGAAAAAATGCTGGAATCTGTCACTATATTTCATGGTGTTTTCATTTCTACTAGGATCTAATCACACGTTCTGGCCAGTTGTCGGTCCCTTTAAAGGCGAAGCTTAAGGGTCCCCCCAATTGTTTATTTTAACACTTCAGCAAGTTGATTTGGTTTGCCAAACTCAACATCAGGGTTTTTTCCCTATGATACCTGAAGTCAATGATGCATGGCAACAAATAAAATAAAATGTTGAACCAAGATCACTTTCTATTACGCACAAGTAATTATCACATGTACAATACATCAAAAGTCAGTCTACATATTCCATGTATTGAATTAAAAATGCCATGAACATCTAAAAAATAATTTAACACACATTTATACGAAGACAAATTTTGCATAAGCACTGAATTCGCCACAATGTCAAGACAACCACAGGAATGAATATACAAATGCAGAAATGGTATAAAGACTATCTTCCTTACGATAGCTTCCTCACATTGGCGAGACAACCGTACTTTCTTCGCCGATTCAGACGAAGGAACACCGCGAGGCTTTCTCTTTTTTCTTGGCTTCACAACTACTTTTGAAAGGTATGCACGTAGGTCCGGTAACAGCGTTGGCACCGCACCTGCAGCAAGAGCAGGCCTTCCACGGGGGATTCACACTTCTTTATACCGCCGATAACATGTACGTAATCGCGAATAACAAAATATTCAGCAAAGTGCTTTTCGCACACCACAGATCTCTCGGCTAGAGGTTGTTCTTCCGTTCGAGGTTCCGCTCCCAAACCTTCCGGTGGTCTTCCTTTTTTGGCACTAAAAACAACGAAATCTTTCGTCCGTTTTATACGCGGCGGCCGGGGTAGCCTGTCCGGCAACCCCAAGCGAAGGATTGCATGTCCGGCTTCCTCTTCTGATTCATTAGGACCTCCGAGCGCACGAAAACACGACAAAAAATCGATCACCACAACGCAAAAATGCCCTCAGTCACCGCGGCCACTCGCGGGTTGAGCTGCGCCGAGCATTCCTTTGCACGTGTTCCGTCCCGTTGGTCCCGTTTTCTCCTCGGGCTAGCGACGGCAGCGCCGCACGCGGCCATCAGCTTTTTTGATCATAGCTACAGTGTACTAGAATGCACTGTAATCACAGCGGCCACCACAGGCGCCCGCTTCGCTCTTGCCACTACAAAACCTTACTGTACTAGAATGGGGAAGTGTGATGAGCGCGTCCGCTCGGGCGTGCCGCCGTGCCGCTTTGAAGGGAACAAGGTAGATGACGCTGCGGCCCGTATTCACGTCCCGCGCTTGAAGCAGAGCGTTGCCAAGGCCGCGTATCGCTGCATTTTGTTTTTAGCTAGTGTGGCTACACATTTTGCGTTTTGTAGCTCAAAGATATGTAATGCTAAAATGACGTGAACTGATGGCACAAGCTTGCACGGATGCGGAACGTCAACTAAGCGCGATCAACACGCTATTGATTTCTTTCGATTGCAGTATTTTAGTTAGCCAACAACTATTCGCATAGGCGTGCGCACGAGGGGGGGGCAGAGATGGCGCCCGCCCCCCCTATGTTACCGGCCTTAGAGGTGGGGCGCAAAATAATAGGGGAGGGGGAGCGTTTTAACGAACATTCGCCCCTCCCCCCCCCCCTGAAGGGAAACCCTACGCACGACTATATATTCGTCAAAAAGAAGTGTGGACTACAACAATACATTTTATTGTATACTGGCGAAGCACACAAGCATGAAAGTTATTTTCACTGCATTTTCTAGCAGTGGAAGTTATTTTCACTCCAAGCAGAAGCGTGGCTGTGTGGTAGAACACCTGCTTGCCACGCAGACGGCCTGGGTTCGATCATCACTCGGACCCGAAAATTTTTATTATTTATTTTATTTGCATCTTTCGCGATTTTTCGGTCACGGACAAGATGATGATTTTTCGCTCACAACCAACGACGCCGACACCGACACCGGAATTTCTGCAAAACGAGCTCTTTAACGCTATCGCGTTAAAACCTAAGACATGTAGACTCGTGCCCACACGTATATCTGGGTCGATATCGCCACATTCAATCAGTACATGTTCGATCGTTTCCTTAGTTCCCCCCCCACAGCATGTACTATCGGCCAAAGAAGTTTACGGACCACGCGAGCGCGTGACCAAAAGCCTCTTCGCGACACTTTCGCTACGTCAGCGGCGATCAACAGCACTGCAGCGCCAAAGACGCATCCTTCCCTTAAAGGACCCCTGACAGCAAAAGTTTTGTTTGCGACTTTTTTACAGTAATTTGTAGCTTTGCGTCTGGTAATGCCGAAATTGAATCGTAAATGCTCTAACGCATCGAATAATTAATGCTAGCATCGTTAATTCAGGACGATTTTGCTTCAGTTCGAAAGGCCCGCCTAAATACCATAAGAAACTAGCGCCCCACAGCGGGGCAGCGCCTGAGACTACATGCGCTCAAGCTTCGGTGACGCTGAACGTGTCGTTTCCAAATAGGGTGACCCGAGGGCGGTGAAGAATAAAATTATGTGGGTGTGTTGAGCGCGTCCCCCTCAGGAATAAGAAAAGCATTCCTGGCGTAAGCAGCGAAAACCACCTTGAGAGCAGGCTGAGCAGCCCGACAACAGAGCGAGTGGGGTGACGAACAATAGTCCTCGCCGGGTGCCAGTCGGGGTATTGTGCGCACCCCGACAATGTTGCCGACAATACTTGCTTGACCTCTGCAACGTCACGAGGGGAGCCTCTGTCTACGCAAAACCACAGAAAATATCGATTTTACCAGAATACTCGGATGAGCACGCACCTTTACTTTAAAACCAAATTAAAATATCTTATAGGCAACGCTCGCCCCTAATAATCGGTGAGAAGTGCCCCCGCATGCAAGAGTCTCAAACGACACAATTGCACCTCGAGTTTCCAAATTTGGTGTCAGGGGTCCTTTAATCTATGGCCTGTCTGTTTTCTGACTGGCTACAAATCATTTTCACCTTTCACTTAATTTCTAACGCGGCGCGGCAGAAGCGCCAACTACGGGGGGGGGGGGCAGTGGGGGCTCGTGCCCCCCCGGACGGCTTTACGGGGGGGGGGGGCAGAGCCCCCTCCGGCCCCGGCTGAGGATTTTTAATGGTGGTGGTGGGGCGCGGTCCCCACCACGCCGCCGACGCCGGGTGACATCGTGAGTTAAAGAAATGCTTTGCATTTAAATCCTACGTAGGAAGGTGACGGAAATTTCATTGGCGCGCCCCGCGTGCTCACAGCTGTTGTTATGCGGACGCCGCGACAGAGCGACGCAGGACGAAGGACATACCCGCCGCCATGAGATGCTCCATTTTACATCGCATCTACAGAACTTGTTGAATGTTGTGCACGGTAGATGGCATCACAGGCCAATCGCTCCAGCGGAAACACCGGGGCGACGAAGAGGAGAACGAGCGGCGAAGCGCGCGAAGCGAGAGCGCTCGCAGTGCGGACTACTACTACGCCGGACGCCGGGTGACATCGTGAGTTAAAGAAATGCTCTGCATTTAAAATGGTCTGCCTGTGTTTTACTTTTTATTCTTTAAAATTTACATATGCTCTAAAGAATGAAAGGGGCTCCATAAAGCAACGTGTCATCACCTGGGATAGTTTAAAATATTAACTTTATTAACGATGAAGAAAATCTCGCTTACAAGCTCAAAGTTTTATTTTTATTATCATGCTCAGTATCATCCACGCGACTTCATATCTCAATATCAGCTTGTGCTAACGTGTATGTCACGAAGGAAATTAATGGAATTATATTTACGTGCATGATAAATAAAAGAAAAACGAATGTATGCCCGGAATGGCTGCACTGACACTGAGTGAGCCAGCTTTAGAGTTTTTCCTGAGGACGCTTTGTAAATAGGGTCTCGTCAAATCTCGCTCTAATAAACTCGAAGTCGTTTACCATTCAAGTTAAGCGTATTGATTCAACACGTGCGTCGAGATACTTTAACCTCACGTCAAGTGCATTCGAAACGCAGTTATAAGCTAAGGAGGACGGGAAAGTTCACCTTAACAGGTTACATGATGCAATAATGACTTGTACCCGAATTGTATGGTTTGGTTCATCTGACTCGGAGCGTTCACGTGGCCTTTTTCAAACGTGTCTTCACTTATTTTAAATACGCATGAAAATCTATTCGATTATCGTTTGGTCGCTATTTTTCGTCGCATGGTGAGCCGCATTTAATAAACAATTATAAACGTTAGCTAATTCCTGGGATGCGTACCAGCTTTAAATTACTCGCATGTTCCAACATGCTTATTGTGGCACAAGATTTTTTTAAAATTAGCCTACGTTTTGCGTATTTTCTATCTGTTCTCTGTCGTGTTATAACCACGTTGCGCTGTTTTCATGTTAAATTTTCCTTCTTGTAACATAAATTGACATAACACCGCAGTTTTGGTTTCGACTCGCCAGGAAATGTATTTGGTTTCTAAACAGTCGAGGTTACAACAGGCACGCAGAGTTGCAATGTGTGTACTCGGTAATCTAATAATTGGAGAAACGCAGAGAACGTTAGAAACCCGAATGGATGCGGTATTTTTGTCCCAGAATGGAGAAGGTACGAGGGGGCGTCAAAATCGCTCCTTTATTCAGGCTGTGAATTTATGCAGTTGAAAGCCTTCCGGACATTCAAGTGTTTGAGATTTGACAATTCCTCCTTGAAGCGCTACAAAATACATGTTTCAGTGCTCAAGAAATTGTCATCGCATATTTGACGGGACATTCGATCCCTTCAATCGTTCTGCACCGAACACCAATTCTTTCAATTTTTTTGCAGTTCCTGGCTTTGCAGAATCGACAAGTATCTCATAAAGCGACCACGATTGTCTGCTGAATTGCTCAGAAATCCTCCCGGCCCCTGCGATGCAGCCGATGACCATCCAACCCGCCATGGCGGAACCTCTGCGCCCTCCATGGACACTTATTTTGGGTGTCATAAGCGCTGCTACTGCTGACACACCCAGGTCTACGAGTTTGTCGGCTCCGAATGAAGGAAAAGTCCTGGAATCAGCTTCAAAGAATGGGGGCGCCACAACTGGAAAACCAAGCACTCATGGGCGTCTTGAACAGATTTGGCCGGGGCCCACTAACGGCAACGGTGGACGAGGGTTTCGGAAGAGTTGGCAATCAACCTACAGCTGGCTTTCCTACAATGCACAAACCAGTAAGGTGTATTGTGACATCTGCGTACGTGCTCCTGACAAAAAGCTTCCACTCCCGCGTACATCCCGAGACGAAGACTCGCTGATCGCTTTTGTCGAAACTGGCTTCCAGAACTGGAAAAAAAGCTTTCCAAAGGTTTAAAAGCCACGAAAATTCGGCATTGCATCGTGCAGCTTCCACAGCTCTGACAGCTTTAAGGTATGAGGCCAAGTGTCAGAAAATTTTTTTTAAAAAGCAATAATCACTAAATATTATTAGCCTACAATATAAAACGCATCTTTTTAGGCACATGTGAGCATTTTAAAGCAAGTACTATTTTTCGTTAATTTTTCATAATTACAAATGTCATTAAAAGTGGGCCTCACGCGAACACTCCTAACTCAAATCCCGTTCAATAAAAAAGATTTATTTTTTGCAGGGATATGGAAAAGGCTTTGGCCTGTGCAATGAACCAAAACAAATGAGATCTGATGAATACTAAAAATATAGTAATAAAATAACCCAAAAAGTGTGCACTTGCACTAGGGGCACCTTCGTATAACAGGCAGCCATATTAAACCTTGTCGCACGATTTTGCTTATTGAGGTTCATTGCACGCCTACTAAGTTGATAAGGAAGTGTGCCAAGTTTTAATCAAAAATGTTTATTAGCAAAACAGTTATGACTGTTCGCGTACGGAAAAATACCAGAAATATAAGTTCTGAGAAAATAAACAAAAAAAGATTTGAAACAGGTGCAGCACTTACACAAGGTGATCAAGAGCGCTAAAATTCTCAGTACTCGTAGCCAGTTCCATCGTGGACCTTACTATTGTGATCCCTTGCTCGAGTGGCAACTCTTAATTTTTTTTTCTAGCTTGCAATGCAGCATCAGTGCCATGACGGGACGCTTTCGCGCTGCGGTGCTGATCATTTGTGAGGCAAGCTTTTGCAGTGTGGAGGCCTGGATCGATCCGAATTTGCTCAAAACATAAAATGTGCTCTTGCTTCCACTATTGAATTGACACACAGCGTCAAACAAAGCAAATCTAATGGTTTACAGGCTCACGTACGTGTCCTTGAGTGTGACCAACACATGTACCACGTTACGCGTACCCGTGGTGAGAAGTTTATGACTTTTATGAACCAAAATGATGTGTTGACAAAGCTTTTTGGAGCATTATTACATGTTCGCACTTGGTATGATTGCTGAATAACCAACAAAATACTACATATCTAGTTAATCTTGTGATTCACACAAAAACGGCACTTTCAGTTTCGGTTTCGTATGTGATGGATGGTCTAACATTTTTGCTTGTATCTTTTGAAAAAAAATCGGCGTAGACAGAAAATTTTTGCAGCGAAATGACGGGCAATAAATTGCGTGTTTACCATAATCAAAAACCAAAAACTGACATTTTGAAAAAAAAGTCGCTTTTTTCACTTGGCCTCATACCTTAAACGTGGGGCTGAATGTGGCATCTGCTCTCTCAGAGTCTAAGCAAAACCAAATGAAGGAAAGCCGTAAAGCTTTGATGGCTATATTGTCATCCACTCGCTTCTTGGCTTTCCAAGGTCTGGCGCTGCGAGGACACGATGATGACGAGGGGAACTTGAAGCAACTGTTACTGCTGCGCGAAGCCGATATGCCGGGACTAGCAGCATGGCTAAATAGAACAGGCTATAAATGGATCTCCGGTGACATCCAGAACGAGATGCTCGAGTTAATAACACACAGCATGCTTCGCTCCCTAATGAAAGAAGTGGACGGGGCAGGGTTTTATGCGGTTATTGCTGATGAAACTTCTGACATAACTACGCAAGAGCAAGTATCCTTCTGCTTTCGGTATGCTGAGGAAAACTTGGAAGTGGAGGAGGTATTCGTTGGATTTTATGCAACTGCGGACACCAGAGCCCGCACTCTTTTTTCTATTTTGAAAGATGTGCTTTGTCGATTCAATCTTCGGATTGAGAACTGCCGTGGACAGTGTTATGATGGGGCTGCAAATGTTTCTGGCAAGAGCGGTGGGCTTCAGGCCCTTGTTCAAGAGATAGAACCAAGAGCTTTGTATGTGCACTGCCTTGCGTATACACTGAACCTGTCTTTGCAAGATTTGAGCACGAAAATGGACGTCTGTCGGGATTTTGTTAGCTTGTTTACGGACCTCGTCAATTTTGTTAGAACTTCCCCAAAGCGTCTCAGCTGGTTCCAGCAGTTTCAGAAAGAGGAAAATCCTGCACTCAGACAGTTTTGCAAAACTAGGTGGACGTTAAAGGCGCGCTCTCTCCGATCGGTCTCCGCTAACTACTCCGAACTAACCAGATTCCTTTTTACTCTTTCTTCGGAAGAGAAAAATGACACGGGCGCCAAAGCGAGCGGTTACGCAAAACCGCTTCAAAAGTTCGACACCTATTTTCTACTGATGCTCATGCTTGTTGTCTTTGAGAGGTTGGAAAGTGTCAACTCCGCTCTCCAAAAGAAGAGCCTACAGTTGACCCGTGCACAGCATTTAGTTAAGGCTGTTGAAGAGAGGATCGGTCAACTACGCGACGACTCTTCCAGTTTTTGGGCGGATGTGTCTGATGAAGCGCGCGAAATGGACATCGGGGCCCCAAGAGTTTCGAAGAGACCGGTGCAGGCACCACGTCGGTATGATGACGGGTCGCGCGCACATGACTTTAATTCCCCAGAAGCTTTGTACCGGCAGCGGTTCTATCTATTCATCGACACGGTGCATGCATCGCTGCGCACGCGGTTTCCGCCAGAAATGTGGTATCACATGAAGCAAGTCGAGCACTTCGTAACAGGTGATACTGACGGCACGTATCTATGCGAGTTCTACAAAGGAGATCTCAATGCTGTGCGTCTTCAGCTTCACCGCAATATGTTACTTGACATAGCAAAGCAACGTGCAACGAGTCTTGTCACATTTCAAGATGTGGTCGACTTTCTTTCGGGAAAAGCAGGTGAACCCTTGAGGGTGCTCCTTCCAGAAGTTGTAAAGGTTCTACAAATCGCCATGACGATTCCTGTGACTTCCTGTTCGTCAGAAAGATCTTTCTCGTGTCTCCAGAGAGTTAAAACCTACCCGCGCTCAACAATGGGACAGGCCAGACTTAACCATACCGCCTTGCTCCACTGCCATAAGGAGCAGGCTAGGCAAGTGGATCTGAATCTTGTGGCCAACGAGTTCACTCATCGAACGGTAGTTAGAGAAAATACGTTTCATGTGGAAATCTAAGACTACCGTTCTCAGGAATACGCTCTAAAATATTGTCCGTTGCCGAAGTTTGTTATTTTCTCAGCCATGTGTATCTGTTTTTATTTATTTGTATAGGATGACTGGTATATGGAAAAGCTTTAACAGTTTTCTTATGTATACAGAATTACAGGTACATCGAAGAACTGTAATAATTTTCTTATTTCCGTGTTCTAAGAGTGTATAAAACCACTGTGAAGTCTGAAGTGTAAAATGGTCTTGGATCGATAGCCCCAGTTCTCTGTTGTAGGCTACAAATTAAACTATTTATACGTATACAAAATGTAATTTACATGTCTTTTCCACAGCATTATTTGACATATCATTCGTAGGAATTCTTAGTTGAATATCTCCGCGAAAGGCTGAAATTCTCTGTTGATATTATGCACGCGTTGGCATTGATAAGACATGCTCATTGTTTCCTTTTCTTTCTTTGTGAGTGATTTTGTAAGTGGTCGCGTTAGGGAAATGTAAAAAAAGAAAAACAGCAGTGTACGATGAAATGAGCGAGCAGATACGTCATGAGTGCTTGTATGTTCACTCTTTACTTTTTTGAAGTGTAAGCGTTTTGTAACCGTTGCATTGATAATTGCTGAACGTGCACCTTACGTATGCCTGTTCGTTATAAATGTATTATGCAAAAATGAAAATATTAAAAGCTTCTGATTACGGAGCCATGATTTGTTCCTGTGCACTACTTTCAAAATGAACACTTCTGGTGCACCTGCGTATCCAGTCTAGAAGTTTCGTAGTAGGGTATTTCAAAATACATTTTACTCGCTCAAATAGCCAGCAAAATTTGGCTCCTTCGCGCAACAAGTAGGAATATTTCTTGAACACCGCTTGCTCTTAAATGTTTTACTGGTCACAATTATACAACGGATTTTTACCTCCGAACTGCCCATTAAAAGAAAAACAAATCGACTCGTTTTTTTTTTTTGTGCTGATGGTACAGTCATGCAATATTTTTGGAAAAATGCGACCAGTAAAACACGTATTCAAAGAAATTGCTACTGGATGAGTCAAACCGCAGAAGTTCACTGTTCATAGATTCGCGGGACGTCTTATTTGGGGACACCCCGTAGTTAGCAGACACAATGTACAAGGCCTTCACTGGTGCCCCTTATGATGATGATGATGATGATTAGTGGTACCCTCTTTGTAGCGGGGTGATGACCTGTCGTCTCATAGAAAACCAGCCCCTGCCCAGATGGCGCGTCGAAAACGCACACGTGGCGCCCCCAAACGAGTTGGCTGAAAAAGCCCTAGTAGGACAGGGACTCTGGGCCACGTTTAAGCGCATACGGAAAGTTGCGCGACATGTTATTGGCTGTGTCTGCTTTTGTGCCGTGTGCGTTTTTTCTGCGAAATTTACAGCACAGAACATCGAGTTTATGCGCATTATCGAAGGCAACAGATCGGCAGCTGCGACTGGAGAGCGAACGAGCAGTGATGCCACCGGTTTTCTTGTAGTACGGCTTCGGCAGTGTCGTGTTCGCGGAAGGGTGCTTTCTCGACAGTGCGCTGCCGAAAGGACGCAAGCTCTGCACGGTAAACTATGTTTACTCTGTCGAGGAAACTGTGTGTGGTACGAACTCACATCACTCACATTCCCAAACTTCAGCCAAATGCCACTCGCAAGTCGAACAAGCATCGTACAGGTAAGTGTTTGTTGGCATTGCGCATGCAAAAGCTCGACCCACTCGGCTGTCTGCACGTTATGTTGCCGCTTTAAATGATGATTATCTCAACATAACTGAGGATCCGTTCGGCGAAGCGGCAGCTCATTTGAGCGATTATATCACTTATGTTATCGGCAGCTACAGCTTTCGTGTCGTGTTAACACGCAGGTGAGATGCCGTTTCTTTTCGCGCTTTTGTTTTCGATGTTTTGAACAGTGCTTAGAGCAGAACACTCGTGCATAATCGGTAGTTAAAGTTTTTGTAGTTCGTCAACTCACAGGTGAGTCTCTTTCGTATCGCGCATTTCTTCGCGGTGTTACGAACAGTGTATGAGTAGTAAAAGCAGATCAGTCTTACACAACCAGTAGTTACAGCTCTCGTAGCGTGTTAACGCGCAGGTAAGAAGCCGTTTTGTTTCGCGATTTTATTTGCGGCGTTTTGAGCAGTATCCTCCTAACAATCTTCATTTCAATTTCTTTGTAGATGACAGCGAAGCGCGAGGTGTCCGCGTCAACCTGCACTTGCAAGGCCGGCGTGAGTGGAAATGCACACACGTTGCAGCGGTCGAACTTTGGGTAAACGATGCCGACTCGCCGTCGTCAACAGAATGATTACAAGCTTGGTGTCGGCCGTCATCTAAACCTGACACGTCAGTAAAGGAGCCCGTTGAGGCACTTTTTGGAGGTAGGCATAAGAGGTATCCGAGCCATGTGTTCATAAGATACTGTGTGCGCGAAAAGTGAATTGCTTTGCCCACGCGATTTTTTCAGTATTTTCTTCTTGCTTGCATGTTTAGAACTCTGTACGTGGTAATTTATTGAAATGAAATGCGCGATTCTCAACGCGATTCTACATACCTAAGCTGTTACGTGCTTGCTAAGTAAAAGTTTTGTTGTGTTTTACAGATCCAGCGTTGCCGCCGCTCTTTCTCGTACGGCCTCGACGGGAATGATTAAAAGATTATGTTTGGGTGGTATCGTTCATCTGTGTGGCACTTGTACACGCAACAGTACCTTCGGTCCCAGCGTTTTTTGGGCGCCGATCCCCGCAGTCGACCGCGGTACTGATCGCCGTCGTACCGTCCTACTACCCGTATTGCAACAGGGCCGCCAGGGCGGCGCTACGTGTGAACACAAACTCCAGCGCTGGAAGCCTATAGGGACCCCCCCCGCTTCCTCCCCCCCTCCCTTCGCCGCTTCGAGCCGCACTCCAGGTCTGCCCCCCCCCCCCCCCGGAAAAAAAAAAAGAAGTCTACGCCACTGCGGCGCGCTTTTTTGGCAACTGCGTCTTCGTGCTTCTGTCTCGAGGGCATTCTATGAGCATAACTGTTATCAGCCGCTATCTTTATCACAAAATGATACCTATAGCCAACGGAACGCCGTTCGAGGCCCGCCGTGGTAGCTTTGATCCGGCTATCAAAATAGAAGTGTGACGGTCATACGGCAGATAAGCGCTTCGCGCGAAAACTGCGAACTGACTATGCGCTACGCGGCAGTAGAAAATTGTAAGGCCAGTGAATAACAAGAAGACCCGTTTCCGGCCTAGCACTGTGGTCGACGGTAGATGGTGCACCGCTAGGTGGCGTGGAGAGGCAGTTTGGCACGCGCTCGCGTGCTCCGCAAACTTCTTTGGCCGATAGTACATTGTTCTTCTTCGCTACTGAATCTCGCTTTATAACTACGCGTTCTAAGGCAACCCGACCTTGCTTCAAACAGTAAAGCGCTTCCCCAAGTGGCATAATCTGTCGCTTAGTCTAATTTAACGCTGAGGGCAAAGCATCAGGTATCTTCTTTCGCTATTATTTATATCGCTAGTTTGTTTTGATGCTTCTAGGACTACCGTGGCGGTACCGAGCCGTAAAAGTGGTTTGATGTTAAATGAGCAGATGTCGCCACAACATTAGCGTCGGTGATGCGTTGACGATGCGAAACACCCTGAATGTTTATATTGTTTTCTGTGCCAATAATTTGCTGTTCCACCCAAGAATGTTAAGCGATTGCTGCTGAAAGTGCGTCGACCGTGCTTTCAATAAAGAACTCGGTGAAAACGCCAGTATGAACGCTGTTATAAAAAGAACCGCGTTCCTCACATGCCCTGCACAAGTGGGTTTCTGAACATAAAGAAACAGCGAGGTCGCGTTCCCGCGGATGTTTTTGCGTTGCGTTACTAACTGCAGGGAGCAAGTATCGACAAGGTAGGCGAGCCGACGCCAAAGAGACGACGAGCAGACGACGCGGATGAACACGTCTTGAGGGAGCTGTCGCCTTTCCTATTGGCTAACAAGCCCTGCAGCTTCCACAGTGCTGCAAGGTACTTCTGAGATGGAGTATTGGCCTCGAGGGCCACCACTGGAAACACCGGCGCCACCGTCGACGTGACCTGCTTGGCAGGATCACGCGGTCTTGGGCGGCCGCGTCGGCTGCTTGTGGAGCGCTGCTGCGTGCTTTGTAAACGAGTTCCACCTGCGCTGCGGTCTGTTCGAATGCGGAGGTTTCCTCGCATTTTGAACACAACGGAACCCACTGTGACAACGAGTGACTGCATCCGAAAGCGATGAATATGCTGCTCGGTGCCGCAGTGCCGGACGTACGCAACAGATCGAGTCCGGTGTAAGCCTGCATGCACGGTGCACCGG
>JALIZH010018276.1:0-12249 GCA_030522465.1 Rhipicephalus appendiculatus | reverse complement strand
GGTGGAAATGAATGGCAAACAAGCGGAAACGACATAACTGACTAACAATGCTAGTTATCAAAGTTTACTGAGGATATACATAACAGAAACGCACCGGTACGTTGGTAAAATTCTATTATCGCACCACAAGTAGGGCAGTTTCCTAAGGTTTTTGAATATGAGACCTATGAGAGTATCATGGGTCGCATGTTTAAATGCTGGAATGTGCTAGAAACCTGAAGCACTTTGTGGTATTCAAGATAAAATTCAGCAGAATATTTGAGCGGGTCCACACTATGCAGAACCGTAAGTAGACTTTGATAGCTAGTGTGGTTCCTCACACATTATATTTTTCGTTCATTTTCCATTGCAGTTCCAATCGGGCACTGCGGCCGCCGCCGAGAGATGGCGCCCCGCGCACATATTACAAACTCCTGGGAATTAAAGGAGTTTCTCGCATACAGCCATAGGCGTGCGCACGAGGGACAAGGGGGGGGGGGGGGGCGCAAAATCAGCCCCAGACATTAACATGATAGGGAGGTGGGCGCTGCGAAGAACCTTCACCCCCTCCCCCGCCCCCTTGCACGGGAAACCCTGCGCGCGCCTATGTATACAGCGTTTTGACGTAGACGAATTTTAGTTGGTGTGCCGCAGCAAAACAAGCGTATGTGATAGAGGGCGCCCTTTTTACTTTAAAAATGTACATTTCTTTATAAAACTGCTGTGATAGTCAGGCTACAGTTGTGTTCGCACACGAACTCTGCGTCAAGGCGGGAATACTTTGCAGGAGCTAAAGTGACATCGAAGCAACTAATCAGCGAAACACCTTCACTAATTTTTCGTTTATTCACTGGAGGGCACTTATTTATATGAAAGAGTTGTAGGATGTCACAATTTATGGCATAACTCTATTTTAGAAACCGCGACAGTTGCACGTAATTTAAAATATTCATCATCGAACTTTAATGGCGATATCGAAACTGAACGCGGCCGGCGCGCCGGAAACGCGGCCGGTCTACTCGTGGCGTGGAAGTGACGAAATTTGAACGAATGAGTGTCGACGCAGAATCTGGTCAAGAAAATCGGAACGTCGTCTGAAATTCACAAGTAGACCTCTTATACGTTGCGTGCTATGCCAGATGCTTAACTCTTTCTTCCTTAAGAGTCATGCATGTAGTCAAGCAGCGCCGCAATGGCTGACGCTGCTTGACTACATGCACGGCTATAACATTTTGTCAGTTTGACAGGACTGTATTTACTCACCTCCCTAACTCACAATTGTCATGCATTACTCTTTCCTTTTCCCCTCCCCAGGTGTAGAGTAGCTGGCTAGAGCATGCTATCGATTTTCCAGCGCAGAGAGCGAAATAGACAGATAAGCAACAAACATCGCAAGCAAAGGTAAGGCGATCAGCCGGTGTAAGTGAGATGAGTTGCCGCTTTGAAGATACTGCCGCAATGCGCCTTGATTGAAATTTCGTCACTTCCTTGTCACCGGTAGTTCCGGTCTGGCGTAACGTCGCGGCCGCACTTCACGCGCACCTCGCGCGGTCTAATTTCGATATCGCCGCTAATATTCGATGATGAACATCTCAAATGGCGCAGGAATTTCGCGATTTGTAAAAAAATGGCCCTGCCATAAATTGTGGCTAACTACAACTTTCCCACATAAACAACTTCTCTCAAGTCAGTAATTAAAAAAATTTGGCAGATCCCAAGTACCATGGGAATCGACGTTATGCGAAGCATGCGGAGGCAAGGTGACTGGGTTGTAATTTTCTTATTGAGAGAAACGTTACGAAATGAGGTTAAAGATATGTACAAATGTACGCACAGACATACGCTGAACAGTCGCATATGTTCCATATAACCAGTTGTTTACAGTTGCGTAACGATGCCAAAAGAAACATGGGTATTACGTACCTACACCAGAAGCGCTAATATCATATGTAGCACTTGTGCTTGCGAGGATGCTAGCCCTGCATAGTGTTGCGTGGACCAACTACAGTGGATGGCGGTTCAGTATACAAGTGACGTTGACCTGACATGACGCCTGCCTCATAAGAGTACATATTTAATGTTTATAAAATTAGTTAGCCAGCACTGTAAGCAGAATTGACGTTTCACCAACATTACACCGGCATAGGGTCTTTTTCCAAAGCAGTTCCGTGACCTGACGGGGGCTCTGTGGTAGAATACTTGATTGCCACGCAGATTGCTCGGGTTCGATTCCTGCTGGGACCCTCATGTTTATTATTTGAATTCGTCGGGTCAGCGCTGCCGACGTGTTTTTCTTAACGCTCTCGCTTTTAAATTGCTCATGCCTGTCCTCGCCGTTCCAGAATAGACAAATTATCAAACACCTGTGGCGCACACCCGCATACCGCAGCTTATGGTAAACGGGTATGTGTCACACGTATCTGCAGGAAAGGGTTTGACGACGAATACGACAGGCTTTTCACGTTATTCATGCCGTGACCAGCCAGACATATTCGTTAATACCTCTTACCCTCCCATACAACTTTTGGCATACCCGAAGTTAAGGAGGCGATCACGAGAGCACCCTGACCTAGGCGGCTGGATAGATAGATAGATAGATAGATAGATAGATAGATACGTAGATAGAAACGCAAAAGTGCTTACAGTACGCAAAGAAACGCTTCGCATTAAAAGTTAACTAATGATTTCTTGATAAATAGCCACGTCAGTGTCACTTTGACCATGACAAAATATTTCCGCCTCGACGTACAGTTCGTGCGCAAACACGGCAGGAGAAGAGCTGTCATTGTATTTCTATAGAAGTGTATATGTTCTTTAAAAAAATATAGCCTGTATGATAACTTGTGTCTGATTTATATATCCTACAGTTCGTGTATAATTACGTCGCATATCAAGCTGAAACCTGAAAATACGTTATTATTCTGTTCATCTTCCAGTGAAAGAAGCCTTTTCAAAGAATTGCAATTCCGGCGGGGGCAAGCTGGGTCTAAATGACAATGGTAATGAACCCTTCAAGTGCATCTGCCCTCCCGGAACTGTCCTCGAGAAAGAGATATGTCGCTGTAAGTGAAACCTGGCCAATGTGCCAGTCGTTTGACGCATCATGTTTCCTGCGATATTTACTAAAGGGAACTCTGGCGCTGCTATCGTTCAGCCACCGTGGGAATGATGGGCAGTGCATGTATTTGCCTAGTCTTCATGCTTGCGGCTTCGAACGCACTAGTGGTATTCTTTATTGTTCTGTATTGGCTTTTGTTTCGGGTCAAAGAATTGCTCGTTGCGATCCTCGCGAACTTATTTGAACATGGTGAAACTGAAAGGATCAAGGTGGTGAAGTGTGACTGCTTAATTTTACGAGTTTTAATTATCAGAAAGCCAGGCGGATCCGAAAGAAAGAAGCTTAGGCAAATCCATGGGCTACCTATTATTCCCATGCTGGCTGAAGCAACATGCGTTGCAGCTCCCATAGACACTAGCGCCAGACTTCTCTCTAGCGTGCTATTATGAAACACCATGTCTTTATGTACGCATGCGACGGTGTTTGTCTTCTCGTTCCTGAGCGGAATCGATAGTAATAATCCCAGACAAGGAGTGCTTCATTGGAAGGGCTTTTCTTCTTTATAACACTCGCTGGCTTTCATTTATAGCAGGGGCCATAGGCGGAGAGTTTTCATTTTCCCGGAGGGGGCGGGGCCCGAATTGCTCTACCACAATCTTCTCTCTCTCTCTCTCTCTCTCTCTCTCTCTATATATATATATATATATATATATATATATATATATATATATATATATATATATATATATATATATATATATATATACATACATACATATAAAGAGAGAGAGAGAGTGCGACGCCCAAATTCAAGAATGTATTGTAACCTCCGTGTCTTAGGTGCCGACACCGCGATATCATTATGAATATCTCTAGCGGGAGACTCAGACTCATTTTTCAATTTACGCAAACATCAATCTACATTGTAACGCTTGGATCAAAGCGAAAAAGGCCGCATAGGCTGTTACTCGCAGACTGCGACACATAAAATCGATCTCCATATAGCGTTGAATGAGCCGCATTTTTTCATTGGCATGCTTTACTTACTTGGTTAAACCATGCACCATGGATATGAGAGAGGGGGCTAATGCTAGCACAGGAAGCTTTAATTACGCCCGCGAATTCTATTTAAGACGGCCGGTAATAATTCTCACATGGTAGAAAATGCTGTACAGCTTTTGCGAAGCTGGAGTCACGAATTTTACCGCCGAAGGTTCTTTCTGGACGGGTATTCGAGCTGCTTTTCGGTCACCGGTGCCAGTTGGCAGTAAATCCGTTTGCTGAAAAAAGAAAAAAAAAGAAAAATGCGTACCACCTTTTCTCGGTACTTTTATAAAGGCAGTTATGTCGAAGGCTACGAATTGGTAGATAACCAAGAAATTACCCCCTGGTAAGCAAGTCTGTGCGAAATAAAGCATTCCTAGACTGATTGCGTAGGGATTGTGTTCACAGAACCATATTTTTGTGTTCTGAAAACCAGTCACCACGCGGTTCAAGACAAGCTTGTCATAGCTTAAGACAGGGATCTCAAACTCATACCAACTAGCGGGCCGCATTCCTGAAATTTAATCCGACAGGGGCCGGTACAGTGAAAAATAGCTTCTGTACGCGCGCAAGACACGTAACACGAAAGAAGGATACAGGAAGAACACAGGCGCTTGTCCTGTGTTCTTCGTTCGTGTTACGTGTCTTGCGCGCTTACAGAAGCTATGGCTCAGTAGCAATTAGCCCGATCTCAGTGCCTTCACAGTGAAAAAATCGGAGGGGGGTGGTTGTTGAAGAAAACGTCACCCAACTACCTAACGTTGACATTTGAAGAAATGCCTTTTCCCCATATATAACATATGGGTCATATCTGCCAGGAATTTGACGTAGGTTTCAAGAAATATATCGAATCGATACGATCAGCAGAATGGCTGAAATTCTAAAATAGAATTTTTTGTTCTGTGGTGATGTTTCAAAACATAGTGACCGCATGGGGTGCCTCAAAAAATTATTCAGGCCATTCCTTTCTCTGAAGCTCCCCCGAAGAAATGGTTATTTATCTGAATAAGCGAGAAAATAATGTGAATACCATTTAGCAAAGTCACAAAAGTTTATTCATTGTGATGTCTCGGGCCGCTAGGAAAAGGTCGGCGGGCCGCGTGTTTGAGACCCCTGGCTTAAGAGGTCGCTTCAGTTGTTTGTTATCACAACATATATCTGCACATAGAAATCCGTTTGAGGGTCATATTTAACTGAATAATTTACTTGTCACTGGTCCACATTGGTCGGCACTAAAAGGGTGCTCACGCAGACTCACCCAAGAAATATAGTAAGCGCTTAGGCTCACTCGGGCTCAGCAATATTTTTCTCAACCGGAATCACTCAGACTCAAATTCACTAAAATTTTCCTCAACCAGACTCAATCGGACTGAAATTCGCCAAAATATTACTCACCCGGACTCACTCAGACCCGTACTCACTCATGGCCCCTTCTAAGTCTGAGTGAGCCGACTCATGAGTGAGTCCATGATCCCAATTTTATAAGCCTGAAGTGAAACAGAAGCTGGTACAAACAGCCCCATGTGAAATAGCTGCCAGACAGGATGGCCATCAGCCCGTTGTCAATGTAGTGGGACCTAAGCCAAGCTCTTAAAAAATATCCTGGGCCGGCGCCAGGGGTGCTCCGCACCCCATGAAGCCGTCCGGAGGGGGCCCGAGCCCCCCAGCCCCCCCCGTACTCCGCCTATGGCAGGGGGCCTCAAACGCATCTCAGCCAGCGGGCCGGAGTCACGCACTTTAAACACGCAAGGGCCAGGACAGGGAAGAAAGTAAGAAAAAAAAAAAGGGGGGGGGGGGGGGAGTGTAGTTTGTACAAATTGCAAGCAAACGTTACCACTTGCAAAAAAAAATCCCATATCTCATTTCTGGAGGAGATTTAATTGGCGCCAGGATTCTAGCAACATGTCGATAGCGATCGCCAAAAATGACGGCAGACGGACACCGATTCGAAAATATAGTTTTTGTTTCCCGGCTGCGTTTCAACAGATGGTGACCACATGAAGTGCCCCGCAAAAACAACGCTTTACACCAGTCAGGCATGTGTAGCTCAAGAATATCTTTAAGAAAATATTTTAAAAAATGTCGGACGAAGACAAGTGTGGGCCGCGGGCCGCGGGCCGCAAACGAGGCAGTCGCGGGCCGCATGCGGCCTGCGGGCCGCGTGTTTGAGACCCCCGATTTACAGGTATAGCGTATATTTGGATCAGTAACTCCTGAAACATGTTTCTAATGAGAACAAAACATTTCAAAATGAATAACTATTTTGAGTGGCACCGCTGATTCGGAAAGCTAGCCGAACTTTCTATGTAAGCGGATATGATCTATGTAAGCATATATTCTAAAATATAAATCGAAGTGGCATGAAAAACATGTACAGTGTTTGTGTAAAACATAAAAGAAAAAGAACAACTTCGGGCTCATTTTTCATTGTCTTTTTGCTCACACATACCTTGTGATACCTATTGTTAGCTTAATTAAACACAGCCTAACTTTGCGCATTTGTCATAGCCGCTCGTTTTTTCCAGCCAATATCAGCCACTTTCACTGTGTGAGGTTTGATTTAAAGGAGTACTGAAACGATTTTAAGGCACCACAAAAGAGACCTCTTTCGTTTCATTGGTGCACACTATCAACGCTCTCCACCCACCGGAGCCAGGCAACACGTGTAAAATATTTTAATTTGATTTTAAAGTTTTCGTCGCCCCGCATCTGCAAGCCAGCCTCACCGCAATATACATTATCACGACAAGTCGACGCACTTCACTGGGTTTGCGAAATCTCCGTCCCGCATGCAGCCTAAATCGCAGAAATCACACTCAGACTCTCTGGAGGCAATTCACTCATCGTTGTTTACGTGAACCACGTGCGACTGACAGCTGTTGCTAGTCTTTCCTTAGTTCCAGTCTTCCCGTGACGTCAGGCTTGTGTTGACACGTCGAAGCGAAGCCACCCGTTCGATACCGAAACCGAAGTTGGTGGTTTAAGGCAGCGGAATTAAAAAAAAATGTTCAATGCATTCCCAAGCACTGCGAAACTCTTTTCAATGTACTTTAGAAGAGTAGAGGTTTGGGCCAATTGGTGATGCATACTAGGTAAAAAATTAATCTTTTCAATGTACTCGACCCTTGTGTTTTTATTTAGAGCAACAACCTTAACATATTTAAAATTCGTGTCAGTACCCCCTTTCATACGTATTACTGGAGTATACGGTAGTAAGCTGACAAGGGTTACGTGTCTTAGGTTGGTATTGTATCATTTCTTCAGTGTTCAATGATGGTATCATGACAACACACACACACACACGCACACACACACACGCAGATACACACGCGCACACACTGACGTCACTGAAACAGCCACGTTGGAGCATGGTGGGACGCAAACTTTTTTAGGTCGCGTTAGCGTTATCAGTGTATTGCATGAAGGATCCTTCATTACTGATGCACAGAGGCCCAATAACGTTTCAGTGATGTCGATATCACACTGAAGCAGGTTAATCACCGCGTGATTAAACTGCCTTGACGTCATCTAAGTCGCAATATTGGAGCAGTGTTGTGCGTCCATGACGTCACATGCAATCTATCAATACGTTATGACTGATGACACCTTGAATATTAGAAATGTATAGAAGTAAACGCACATTTTCTCTATACCTTGAGAGTACCCACGTATAATGGGAATGCGACGCTTCACTTTTGGAGAGTCGTCAACTTACAAAATGACCCGTTCTTGTGTTGATGTGGAACTGCATCCAAACTGACGCATATTATGTGCTGCAGCGATTGCCTGCTTGTTCCCAAATATCACATGCGAAGAAATTTGCCTGAATCCCAAGTTAAGAGAAGATTGGCGGTGCTGTCAGCAATGGGAGGCCGGGAAATGTAACGGTAAGAACTGTGTAGATTATTCTGGGTGCATAATACAAAGCAAGTGCTTCCACAGTCGACTCACAAGCGCTAAATAGCAGCACATCTTTATGTCCGTGACGTAAACGGATGTTGTTATACTTTGGCGCCGTCTCGGACTTATCATTACTCCTTTTCCTGGTAGTAGCGTCGTGCCATATACCTCCGGCAAGATGATAAATCACGATGACAATATGCCGCCGCCGATGTACTGCACATTGCTTTGTGGAGATAGAGTCGCTGGGGGAACCAAAGTTATAACGTCAGAAAAAGAAGAAAAGAAACAAAGCAAGGGCTTTAACTAAATATTTATTTTAAAAAATACGATCTTGTAGGCACACAACTCTGACTGGCTCATGGAGTATTCGAGTGATGTCGATATTTAAGACACGATACTCGATGCTGTCTCTAAAGGAATGCAGAAACACATCCTGTAGCAAAGTATTCACGTGCCTACTTGCAGTGCTCCCTTTCCGCTTTCGTTCAGTGCCTCTACCAATGCAACTGTATTTAGATATGAGAATTATGCCAGTAGGTCAACAAACACGCTCAGCCGACCTCAAGGTGTTGTTAATGCAATACACGTTCTAACCTGTGCAGAGTCACACGCAGGGTCACACGATTCAAGACCGAACTGCGCGCCAGGCACAACATGGAGTAATGAAACCAGCACTTGCACAAGTAAGTGCTCTTGCGATAACTTTTTTCAGAGACGAGTTCTTGTTTAGGAAAGGTGTACGTTTCACAAGCACATCCTTACTCTCACTATTTCTTTTTCCTTGTTCAATACGGTGGCTGCAGACGTGTGCAGTGCTGCTCTTGCAGAGAAGGTGTGTAAACATGGCTGTAAAGCTGACAACGAAAGAACATCAGACTACACATGTCAGTGTCTGGACGGGGAAGAACGCAGTACCGATGGATTGTCATGCAAGAGTGAGACACGCTTTATTTTCCTTGCTATGATTTTTAGCTGATTTCTTTGCAATAGGACTGTATTCTTAACTTTGTTCCTATGACTTTTATCTGATTTATTTGCAATATGACTGAATTTTTTTTATTGTGAAGCAATGTCAATTTCAGCTAAACAAATCATGAAAGGCTAAGAGAAGCCTCGCGGTATCATCAAGATCGAGGGGCTAGGGAATGTAGCGGTTAGAACAGTGCAAATTATTAACGCGATAGCGTCAGTGATGTTCCGTCCTAGACAGAAGAATTCCTTTTCCGAGGCCCGAAAATTCCCTATTTCCGGCATTTTTCCCCGCATACATCGCGAAAAAATCCCCGCATATTTCCCTGCACAAGACAAGTTTATATATATTGTTGCGGGGTTACAGCTATAATTATGGTGAAGTGTGCGAAGAAGAGGGAGACGACGTGTCGGTGTTCGGGAAAATAACAGCCGCCATCTTGACTGCCGGACTATTCCTTATTGTAAATAAGTTGTAAATATATTCGCAACATTTTGGTGGACGTGCTGGGTACGACGCAAGACGGAACTCCGCAGCGGACGTGTTCTGGACAGCCCCGACATGTCGACAGAAAGCAACTCTGCTGCTGCCGCTTCGACCGCGACTCCGGTACAACCGGTACAGCCGGTACAGCCGGTCGTATTGACTCAACCGCGCGATCCCGGGAACTTCTGCGGCACCGACCACATCGACGTCGATGACTGGATTCCGAAGTATGAGCGGTTTGCAGCGGTCTATCGGTGGGACCCTACAATGATGCTCGCCAACGTTGGCTTCTATCTCTGCGGTACAGCAGGCGCGTGGTTTCAGGTTCATGAAGCTGACCTAACCAGTTGGGACGCCTGTAAAGAGAAGCTTCGTGACCTATTTGGTAGAGCCGTCGGACGCCAGCGGGCCGCTTCTAAAGAACTCTCCTGTCGGGCACAGACGTCGACCGAATCTTACGTCTCCCTCTTCTTCGCACACTTCACCATAGTTATAGCTGTAACCCCGCAACAATATATATATATATATATATATATATATATATATATATATATATATATATATATATATATATATATATAGAGAGAGAGAGAGAGAGAGAGAGTGTGTGTTCGACGTGTTTCAGGCTCTTCCCATCGCTTTCTCTTCTTTCCTGCCTAACTCAAAGCATCGCCTCTGAGATCGGCTTTTAATACTACGAAGGGAGCTACCTTTGAGCTCGCTTTAAGCGGTATGCGATGCGGAAGGAATGCTGTACATGCTCATGCACACGGCCACTGCATAAGAAGAAAAGTTCATTATTGTTTTTTTTTGTTTTGTTTTTTCTTACTGAGTGACGTGGCGTACATTAATGTGCCTAGCAGACGCTCGGTACCACATTTTGTACAAAGAGCACGTCAACTTTTCAATAATGGTGACTAAATATTGTGAAATAAAACAAGTTTTTGTGGTGGTATTTAACATTTTATTGACTTGATTAGGAACGGTTCTGCAAACTACCGTAAAGAAAAAAATAAATAAATGTGAAGTGACTAGAATATATATTGACTGGGAAACCTTTCAATTGACGCAGAACATTTGTGTGCCTCGAACTGAAAAAAAAGCAAGGTATTTAAAATATATAAAGCTAGGATCACAGCACAATGACTACAACATGTCAGCCCTCTTGGGCAAACCGAAAAACCGACATCTTCGGCGGCTTGTTCATCTTCTGCTTTAGCTCACTCGAGTGTTCTGCTGCGTGTGAAGATTGATGTGTTTGGGCGTCACCTTGAAGCTGTTACAGCAGATCCCTTTTGAGTGGAATCTTGAACGCGTCACCATCGTGGCGTTCAGTGTGTCACTGCCTAACCTATTGCGCTTCCGTGTTTTGACGTCACTCACCCACGAGAAAATGCGCTCTGCGTCTGCGTTTGCAAACCAGCAGTCAGTCAAATCAATGTCATCAATGTTTCTGCGTTGAATTATCCCAAGAAAGACTATGGTCTTTAAAAACGAACCTTAGAGGCTGTGGTTTCGCGCGCTACATGTGCCAGAAACGATTGCGACATGCGAAAGCCTCATGTCCACAGTCTTTTGATTGTTATCAAAAAAAACAAAAATTTTCGCCGCCCCTCAAAATTCCCTACAATATCGCGACGATTCCCTTTTTTCTATTTTGTCCAAAATGACTGTCGGAAATTTCCTGAAAAAGGGAAAATTCCCTGCACGCACTGGATAGCGTTAATGAGATCGTTTCGCAGAACTTTCGCTGTCGGCGTTGATGTCGGCGTCGTTGGTCGTGAGAGAAAACTCAGCATGTTGTCCGTGACCGAAAAATCAAGAAAGGTGCAAATAAAATAAATAATAAAGAACTTGGGTCCGAGTCAGAATCAAGCTCAAACCTTCTGCGTGGCGAGTAGGTGTTCTATCACAGAGCCACGCTATTTATCGAAACTGAATCAGAAAAAAAAAACACAATATGAATGTCATATAGTGGAAGGAGTCTCCTTAATGCACAATGTTGCTTGGCAGAAGCGTAGGATCGTGCCAGGTGTCAAAACATGTCAATTGCGCAACGAGTGGGTGTTTTAAAGTCCCACCCATTACAAAAGCGCTCTAACATATGCTCGCGTGTTGCCTTACGGTCGCGTAGTGGGCTCTTCGCTGACTCGCAAAAAGAACAATGATGGCGTAGTGGTCACTTCGCACAGTATAGGATAGTTTAAAACGACTAATATTACGCGCACAGATGTTCGTCTCCTAGCGGCACGGTTGAGGCATGCACCGAGAACCGAAGCTAGGCTAGCAGTTGAGAAGGCGATGCGCGCGGGGCCCGATTGCGCTATCGCGTTCTACTCTTGAAGGTGAAGCTCAAGCGTCCTCCAAGAATTTTTTGGTACAAAATGCAAAAGCAAATGTTCCCATAGCCCAACCACAATTTTGAGCATTGAATAGCAGCCAAACTTTATGTCCATGAGGCAAATTGTCGTCACCATACCTTTGTACCGTCTTATCAGGCTTATCTCTGTCCTTTTTCCTGATAGCGTCGTACTGTCCAGCTCCGGCCAGACCATAACTCACGATACTATGTATACTTCAGCCGATACACAGGTCATTGCTCTGTAGCGTTGCAGTCGCTGGAGTACCAAAGGTCAACCTCGAATATGTCACAGAGTAACGACTTCAATAAAACAAAAGAAATGCGTTGGCTTCCACGAGATGAACCTATTCGAAATGCGACTTCCAAGAACAGTTCCAGTGGGTAATTCAAAATATTTTATAATCGTATTGCCAGCTGTCAGACCTAAACAAAGAAAACCACCTCTTC
>JALIZH010018275.1:0-55596 GCA_030522465.1 Rhipicephalus appendiculatus | reverse complement strand
ACATGTTGATGATCCAGACGTTGGCACCTGCGTTAAAATTTCGCCAGAGTGAAGCTTTGAAAAAGCGCTTTATTTTCTGACAGGGCTTAGCAGGACCTGTTACTTTTGACTTTAAGTTGTAACGTGAACAGACGGGCACGGAAAAGTAGAAGACGACGCGCACTGACGCCAGTGTTCGTCAATCTCGCATTTCCTGATTTCCGCGGTGTTGCGTGGACACTTAGACACAAGTTTTTATGAACGATGAAGTGACTATGGGAATGCCCCCCCCCCCCCCCACCCTCTGCTTACTCCCTCTCTATCTCTCTTCTCTATCTATCTCTATCTTAATCTCATCGCGCTAATAAAAACGTAATAAAAACATAACACGCGCCACATCGATATGCCTTTACTAGTCGTCACCTAATAACAGCATTAAGTGCGACGACGAGATGAGACGGCGACATGCCATGCGCTGATGTATAACTTGGCTCAACAAAGCGCATGAGTGTGTCGCCTTTTCATCACGTCCTTATCAGCTTGTGCCATGAATAATGATCAGCTGGTCCACCAACTAACTTTAACAGAAACCTTTCTATGTATCTTCATGTATATGAGATTTAGGAGGCGTAGGCATTTGCACATGCATGACCACTCGTGAACACGTGGTTATCAAGCCCATACGCAGAGGGTGGCACTCAATGGCAAGTCATGTACAGCACGAAGTTTAGGGCCGAAGCATACGGAAAGGCTCACCCGTGCCGAATGCGCCCAAGCTGAGACCCATGAAGAATACCACGAAGTGAGCTACGAGCAGGACTTTGGCACAGTGGAACCATCAGCACCGTGACGCTGGTCAACAACAGCATGAGGATGGACGTGATCTGCGTGTTGTAGGTGTCGTACAGCTTGCCTCCTAAAGGTACCACAGGATAGAAGTTTCTAAATACTCTCTTGAAAAAAAAGATAAAAAAAAAAGGCTCGTAGTATGTGTCAATTTGGGTGGTAACTGCTTGTCACGTGCTACTACCCTGTTAGTACCTTAATGAAAACCAGCAGATAATGAAACCAAGGAAGTTGTAAATTATCTGCTGGTTTTCATTAACGTCGTGTCGAACAAAAGAAACGAGGCCTCAAAATTCGCTCCCGTCATTCATTAACCTCTTAGTAGCTGCACTTAGTAACGGCAAGGGTAGTAATTGTTACTACTCTTGCTGTTACTTACAGCAATTAATAACTGTTACTACCCTAGCCACTACTAACTACAGGTTGTAAAATAAAGGTTGTAAGAAAAAAAAGGTCGTAATCGTTACTAACATGTTCATTTCGTCCAAATATTCGCCAATTGTTAATGATGATCGAATTTATAAGGTTAACATTACGACAAAATTTTGGGTAATCATGCATGAAGTGTCATGTAGGAGAAGTGCACATATACGTAGCAAGTTCGCTACTTCAATTTACAGCAATTAACTGCTGTTCTCATTCAATTTTTAGAACGCGTATAGCAAGCGCACACTGCTTATTTCAAGGTTGGTTAAAGGGACACTAAAGAGCAAAACGATTTTTCGCGTATTAGTTAAAGTACAATTTCACAATCCTGAAAACATCACTCTTACCGCGACCTGACACTCGGTAAGCGAGAAAACGCGTGAAACGAAAATGCGGGTGGAGACGCCACCTTGAGATTCCCGCACCAAGCACTGTGACGTCATAGATTTTGAAGGTGTCTACTGGGTTCTACGTAGCTTCTAATCAATAAAAATGAAGTACATTGTCATCTATGGGTGCCATAGACCTAGCATGGGAAGTTTCAAAAAATTCATGGAGCCAATGTCGCGAAAATACGAAAAATACAGTTTGAAATTTTTGACGTCACGCGCTCAGATTTCGGCACGAAATTCAAAAATGAAACTTCAACCTTGATTTTCTCCGCTAATAATGACCTCGTGATAGTGAAACATATGGCATTAGAGTTCTCAGAGTGCAGTTTGTCAATCTAAACCAAAACATTGTTCTCTAAGCTTCTCTTCTGAACGCAGTTGTCGCGCAAGAACTAAAAGAAGTACCAACGTAATTCTGACTTTAGCATACCCAGCAGAGATCCAAGCAGGCCTCCAACGCTGCGCGTAGTTATGAGGTGAGAAACGTTCGAAATGTTGGCGCCGTAGATTTCCCCCCAAGTCTAGAAGTGCAACGCCTGCGAGCGCTGTAACCAGGCCCTGTAAAAAAAGACAACAAATGTTCAGTTTCATTCACGCGTCACTAACTCCATGGTTTTGCGTCTATATATATCCACATTTTAACTCGCGCTGAAGAAATTAAGGTGGTGTGAGACTTTGGAAGTAAGTTTCGAAGTTTGGCTGTGCAGCAGTCGTAATAAAAGCTGTTGCTATAAAATTTACAAGGTACTTGAAAGGTAGACGCAGGTTGCATTAGAGCTCAGAATTAGTTTCAAATTGTGTTTACACTCGGATACAAGTCAAGAGCAGTGCGGTTTTTCGGTGTCAAAGGACCCCCCTCCACCGTGACCCCGCGACAAACCACATTCGCGCCGCACTCACGAGAGGAATCACAAAGCAGTGTGTCAAAGCGTGTCACAAAGCGGCCGCGATGCTATTGACTGGTGGGGGGGGGGTGGGGGGCTCCAGTCTTTGGACGGCGAAAAGCCGCATTGCTCTTGAATTGCATCCGAGTACAGTATACGCGTATTTCTTTTTTTTCTTGCATATGTACTTTTTGACAAGATCTGTTATCTGCGGAGCATTGCAATTTTGCAAAAAGGTAGCTAGTAACGCTTTAAAGAAGATGTAACTAAAACGTCAAATGTTTTAACACTGCCATGATCCAGATATGCCGAATGCTTTGATGCCGCTGGTTGCACTTGAAAAGCAATGAACCAGCTTTCACCCCCTTCTCGTCCTCTACATCCATTATAAAGGGAACCGAAAGAAAGAAAAAATTGGCAGATCCCAAGTACCATGGGAATAGATGTTACGCGAAGCATGCGGAGGGAAGATGACGGTGGTGTAATTTTTTTATTGAGCAAAACGTTACCGAAATGATGCTAAAGATATGTACAAATGATGCGCGTACAAACATATGTTGAACAGTCACATATGTTTTGTGCAACCAGCTGTTTACAGTTGCGTAACGATGACAACAGCAATATGGGTATTACCAACACCAGAAGCGGTAAACTGATATGTAGCACTTGTTCTTGCGAGGATGGTAGCCCTGGTAGTGCTTCGCTGACCAAATACAGTGGATGGCGCTTAAGTATACGTTTGACGTTAACCCGACATGACGCCTGCCTCATAGAAGTAGGTAATGTTTATAAAATTAGATAGCCAGCACTGCAACCGCAATCGACGTTTCACCAACAGTACGCCTACATAGAGTCTTTTTCCAAAGCAGCCTGGTTTGAGCCGCGGAACTTCATACGAGGGACAAAGAGGAGAAAGACATGGACGTCGCTGTCTGTCTCCTCTTTGTCCCTCGTCGGAAGTTCCGCTGCTCAAATCAAGCTTAACTATGAGCCATATAGCTCAACTCAATACCGTTTTGACGTTTCCAGAGAAGTTTCGAGACCCGACGTGGCTCTGTGGTAGAAAACGTGATTGCCACGCAGAATTCTCAGCTTCGATTCCAGCTGGGACTCTGATTTATATTCTTTGCATTCGTCGGGTCAACGCTGCTGATGTCAGTTTCCTTAACGCTCTTGCATTTAAATTACTAATGTCTGTCCTCGCCGTTCCTGGGTAGATATAAATTGTCAAACACCTGGGGAGCGTACCCGCATACTGCGGCCGGTGGTGTACGGGTATGTGCCACACGTGTCTGGAGGAAAGTGTTTGACGACGTACGCGACAAGATTTTCATGAATGTCATGACCAGCCAGACATATTTGTGGAACTCCCTTACCCTCCCATACTAATTTTGGTCTACCCCAAGTTAAGGAAGCGGTCACGTGAGCACCCAGACGTAGGCGGCTAGATAGATAGATAGATAGATAGATAGATAGATAGATAGATAGATAGATAGATAGATAGATAGATAGATAGATAGATAGATAGATAGAAACGCTAAAAGTGCTTACACTACGCAAAGAAATGCTTCGCATTTAAAACACCAGAGCTCCTGTAACGATTAAGATTAGGATTAGGATTAGGATGTTGTAGGTTGCCGGCGGATCTAGCCTTGCGAAATTTGCAGGCAATTGCCCCGCCCGGTTTCCTCTTTTCTGATCATATGGAACCAATGTCCTTAAAGCGAAGCGCGGGCATCAAACAATTAAATTCTCACCATTCCCAGGTTTCCGAGGCTCACGTTGCATGTTCGGCCTAAATTGAGCCACAGTCGAACGCGAGGGGAGAAGTTCTTCTCGGAAGCGTTGAAGTTCCTGCGGAAAAAAAAAAAGAACACGTGGTGATATCTACCTCTCGCATCATGGCCTACACCATGCTTACGTGCCAGTGTCGGAAATAATTGTCAGCAGCGTCTTTGCCACAGAGAAAATGCAATGCCCGCTGAGTCCAGGCCTAAGGTCTTGACTTGCTTAGCAGGCAAGCAACGCGTGCACTTTTGTTGTGTAATCTCATCGTGGACAGTAAACGTGGAAACATCGTAGTATACGAGACTTGCAGCACTCTGGTAACGTGATGCTGTCGCTATTCAGTCGAACCCCTCAGTATCGAAATCGCCGGAGAAGGTATTTTTGTTCGTTCTTGTGCGAATTTCGTTGTCTCGAAAATAGAAAACTATGAGCTACTTCGCAGAACCAAAATTTACCTAAAGAGGTCGCTGATCTTCCTCTGTTTCACATTGCTTCGAAGAAGCTTGAAGGCTCGAACCTCGCAGCTTAGTAAGCTCTGCATAGTTTCGTCGTCGTCTTGGGTGCCGCGGAAAGTGCTTGTGATGTCGAAAGCGTCAAGAACTTCGCGCGAACTTGCTCGCATTTCTTGCGTTTTATTGCATCCCTCACTTTCGTCGTCACTCTCATATTCTTTGCTCACACTTTCGATGGTAGCGTCGTCGCTGTTCTCTTCGTGTACGATCAGGTCAGTACCAGCACACAAAAAAAATCATGCAGTTCAACAGCGTCCGGTATCGCTCCATCCAGGGGCTCTGGAACCGGGGGGGCAGTGGGGGGCCGTCGCCCCCACAGGTTTAGAACCAGTGGGGTCATGCCCCCACACTACTGTTCCAAGGTTGAGCGCGCACACGCAGATATATATATATATATATATATATATATATATATGAAGATCTTGAAGGTCTTGATGAAGATCGGTCTCCGATCGAAACGTCACCAATAAACAGTTTTTTAGAAGCGTATATATATATATATATATATATATATATATATATATATATATATATATATATATATATATATATATATATATATATATATATATATATATATATATATATATATATATATATACGATGTGACATCAGTCTGCAGACGTCGTGGCCCCCCCACACATCAGATATACTTCCGGAGCCCCTGGCTCCATCGACACACAGAAGCGCGTCCCATGCCAGTGGCTGCATGTCATCGCTGCTTGCAGCAGCAACACCCGCTTACGTCGCCAGAATTTTCGAACTTCTGGATTGCTAACCAGCTCGTGGGTTGAAAAAAGCGTTGCGGATTACTACCTCAAACTTTTGTTATTGTGGAAGAGCCTTTAAAAAATTCTTCGCTGTCCATTGAACTCTATGGACGTTCGCCGGGGACGCTAGGGTTTTCTTCGCTTCCGCGAGAATTTTCATACCCGATGACTTGCATTATTGAGGGGATTCAAAGAAGAGCCAGGAGCAAGAGGTTTATTCATGACCACCGTAGATGAACTCACCCGCCGTGTTAACTATCGGCTGCGGTATTGCGCTGCTAAACACGAGGACGTAGAGGTTCGATTACTGGCCACAGCGGTCTGAATTGTGATTGAGGCGAAATTCAGGCATACACCCGTGTACTTGCATTTAGGTGCATGCTAAATAATCACACGTACATGGTCGATGTTACCCAGGAGTCCCCTACTACGACATGCCTCGACATGCCTCACAATCATTTCTTGGTTTTGGAAGGTAAAATCCTAGAGCATACTCTGAAAACTAACTGCGCAAACGAAGAGTTTATTGCGGCCGCGTTCGTGAAACACAGCATGTCAGACTCATAAAAATATAGTTCTTCTGCTAGACTGCGACACACAGAAATTAGTAGTGGGACGCCGATTAATAGCCGCACACAGACGAATCAGACAGGATGAGTTTCATTACAAAATATCTTGATATAGGCTTTGAAATCCGTCCTATTATTTGCCCTCCGCACCTCGAAGACGCGCCCATTAACCGCGAGAATACGGGTCAAAAATTAAGGAAACGGTGCATGGTTTTCTGGTGCTGTCATTCCACAAGTTCTATAACAAGTCGCGAGAAGTCTTCCCAGACGAATTTTCACTGCAGCAATCCAACTCAGAGACAAGTGGACTTGTATTCGTCTTGGCTTTGGCGAAGACAACTCCGCTAATGGCAACTTGTGAGCTCTTTGGATAAGTGATAGTGCCTCCTTCGACGACTTCTCGTCGTTTCGGCCCTCAGTCCTTCTGTGTTGCTTGAACTTTCAGCAATTCGTTTTCAGACCAGCACTTCGTGCGCGCTAATTGCGGTTCTCTTTTCAGTACAGCATTGTAGCAGTAGCCACGCGGTCCACTGTTCATTCTTTCGTGAAAGGAAATTCGTGCATACACCGTGCCTCCTTGAAACACCGTAATTGTATTATGACATGGTACCGCGCACGCCGCGATCTGCGCAAGATGACAAGTGGCACTCGAAACAGCCATGGAGTTATAGTTGCGCTCAAGGAGCCGAATTTCAGTTGCATATCTGTATCTCCTACGCGCCTCTGACATGGGAAATATATACTATAGAGCACACTCTGCCTGCACGCCTGTTTTGTCAGCAATCTCATAACTTAATAATTGTTGGGCTTTTACGTCCCAAGACCACGATATTATTATGAGGGACGCTATAGTGGAGGGCTGCGGAAATTTCGACCACCTGGGGTTCCTTCACGTGCACCTAAATCTAAGGACACGGTCCTCTATAGCTTGTCGCCTCCATCCAAAATGCGGCCGCCGCTGCCGGGATTCGAGCCCGCGACCTTCGGGATCCCGAGTCACTTGTACAGTACTCATGACTTCGTGAGAAAAAATAAACATCTCTATTCGGGGCATATAGCTTAATGCAGTCAGGCTAGGATTCGTCATTGTCTTCTGCATATTTTTTTTTCGGTTATTTACACGGTAACAGGAGAAGTAAAAGTTTCCAGCTCACCCGCTGTCTCTTTCGCTCCGCAGCTTGTGGTAACGTACATTTTTGAAATAGTTAATCTCCGCGGTTTTAGGCATAGTCTCAAGCACGCTACAGAGACGTTGCTTCTTTTATCTCTCTCTCTCTCTAAAGCTCTAAAAACGTCCTCGGAACTCTCTACGACGCAGTTATGGATGTGCTAGCCCGCGGTATGCGCACTATACACGTGGTCGGTGGATTGCAAGCGCTTGGTCCGGAAATATTCAATACGGCTTGAAATTGCTTCGCAACCGAAGCCAGCTGCAGTCGTTAAAAAGCATTCCGCGCGCAGCGTTTTACTTTGGACAGTCTACGCACCGCAGGGTGCATTTTGTATAACGTTATTTAGGTCACAACACTTTACGAGTCGCTACGGAGTGATGGAAGGCAAGCGGACAGCTTGATTGACATCCAAGCATTTTCCCCTCCATTTTCCTCCATGTACGCATCAGCGCAATCAGTGCCATATGTGCTAGCTGTTCAGATGGCCCTGTAGCACTATGTACCAATGATACCGTAAGCTGCGGTCCGGTATCCATACTTCCCAATGGGCCCGCCAAGCAAGCTCAGATCTTAAAGCGAACACGTTCCGCGTAGCCTCGACATCAAGGCGACAAGACTTTCGAGTGCTCACGAGCCACTGACATACATCTCGCGTCTTGCCGCCACCTGTGACGAGCATCAGCTGCAAGGACGACCAAGTGCTTTGCGGCGAAGTGGCAACAGAATGAAATGCAGGCTGCTTCGTAGGGCTAAATTCAAAATTTTTTTTCTTTCCTAAAACAAAAGATGATTTGACTAGATTTTCTTCATTACTTAGCAGTGAAGTGTTCTATCAAGCGACGCATCATGAGGATTTTTACTTGGAACGCATCAATACGAAAAATGCGGTCAAATATGGGAGAAACCGCATATTTTTTTTCTGATTTCACAATTTTTTTCGCGAAGTTCTCACGTCTATTTCACACCTACAGATTTTTGTACAAAAGTACACTTTCCTGAAAACCACACCAATAATAAAGGTTGCTTAGAGAGATTTAGAGTTATCTTAAAAAATTGCGAACATTCTTTGAAGATTTTTGTTGTTTTTGAAAATGTGTAGCTGGCAGTTTAAACACAAAAATTTCGGAATTACTAAGCAGGACAACTAAACAGAACCTCTGTAGCAGGGTAAGCGCAGCTTGAAGCTTAGCACACAAAAATAGGTTTTGTAGGCATTTGTCTATTAGGCACTGTTTAACAAAAGCAAGCGAAATTTGAGGGGGCCCCATTGTGTTCAAAAATTTTTTTTCGAGCAAATATGTTTGGCCACAATGCTCCATTGAGTACACGAAACAGGTGTAAATGTTATCAAAATCTGCGATGGGCGAGCGCCACGGGTGGGACATTTGACATGGAATTACCCATAGTGTTTGTGTGTGTGTACATATATATATATATATATATATATATATACGATAAGCTTCCCTCGCACCGATTTATTACAGCGATAAGCAGACACAGCGGTTATCGCTTTTGCGGCCGATAGCAAAAGTGTTCATCGCACAGCCGCCACCATTGTCGCGGCCTTGTCGAGACAGCACAATCGGGCAAATGCTACGGTGGTTTGCATGCGGAACGTTAGGGAGCACTGGAATCATCGTGCGCAGTGGCGCGCGAGCGGGCTTGTCACGTGGTATTTTTTTGTATTTCGCGGGCATTTTCTAGTTAGCATAAAAAACACTGATAATTAACAGATACAGAGTTCGAAACTGTCTAATCGGACGTTTGGTAAACCGATCTACAACTTTCTCATTGGAATTTCTGGCCCATCTTTATTGCTTCAAAAGTTAGTTAATTAAAGCAGCCCAATTAAGCAATTAATCACAACACAAAAAATAGTCTGACTCACTCCAGGCAACAGTCAGCAACATGCACTTGGTTGCGTCGTCATTCCGTGTGTCGGCATATTTTTAAACTCTGGCTAAAGATAGGTGGGGCACCCTGTATATATATATATATGTGTGTGTGTGTGTGTGTGTGTGTGTGTGTGTGTGTGTGTGTGTGTGTGTGTGTGTGTGTGTGTGTGTGTGTGTATGTGTGTGTGTGTGTGTGTGTGTGTGTGTGTGTGTGTGTGTGTGTGTGTGTGTGTGTGTGTGTGTGTGTGTGCGCGCGCACGCGCGTACGCAGAATTTTCGGAAAAACCCATCTGCAAATACCAAGATTTTTTCCCCATATAGTCTCTTGCTACGTGATCTCAATATGAAGCACGCTAGTGGTATACACCAGATGAATTTTCATCCCCTGTAGGATACTTGTTTTGCGCACGGAGCATAGCGCACATGCGTCACATGTGCGATATTGTAACAGAAATAAGAGAACTAAAATCTATGAAATGCTAGGAGGGAACGCACTCACTCTGTGCGCTGAATCTGGCACGTAGGTTCGTGACACCTCTTGGACTGAACCAGGAGAACAAGCCGATAGATCGGTGGGATTCAAGGCGTCTTCGGCAATGAAGTCATCCATATTGAGCTCTCATCACCAAGATTTGGAACTTAACGAATATTGCGATGATTAGAACTCGACAGCGGAGACGGAAGAACACGACTTCGCCACAAAACACTATGCGTAAGCGTCATTTTCATTGAAATATGGGAAACACTAGCCGGACGCTGTCAAGAACGTGCGCCGCGGCAGTAGCCGTGCGCTGACTTCGCGGCCATAATCTGTCTGCTATTCACTGCAGCGTGGTATCTTCGCAAAAGGAGACGCAACTTTAGACGATAAGAAGGCACTCGGCTCTTTTGCCGCTTATCTGTGCTTTGGGAGAACGGAGCCGGTGCGTTGATGTTTAAACAGGGCCGGCTTGCTTCGTCTTCGCGATATGGTGTATCCCTCCCAACACCCGAAGAAAAAAAAAAAAAAACAGAAAGCAATGATGCGATGATAATGTTCATTGTCAAAAAGAAAAAAAAAAGATTTGCCGGTAAGTTGTAAATCTGCGCGGCCCAATGCTTTCTCGAGTACCGCTCTTACGTCCGTGAGCGGCTGTGGACATCTTCCAGTATTTTTGTATATAAACTATTCGTTTACAACTTCAACCAGTAAGGTCTGCATGGCTGCTGTGGTTTCAACTGAATCAAATGTTTTCTCGTAGTCTATGAAGGTTATATGCATGGGTCGGATATACACCGCGGATTTCTCTATCCCCTGACTGATAGTGTGAATATGGTCTATTGTCGAGCAGCCTATACCGAAATCACACGCTGACAAACGCGTGTTGATGACACCTTAGTCGAAATCAAGGAGAAGAGATGGGCATGGGCAGGCCATGCAGCATGACGGCAATACAACCGCCATTCATTGAAGAGTAATAGACTGGGTTCCAAGGAAAGGCGAGCGTAGTAGCGGGGGGTGGGGTGTAGGACATAGCTAGGTGGGCAGACGACATTAAAATGTTTGCGCGGAAAACGGGGCCGACGGAAGCGCAGAACAGGGTTAATTGGAGAAACACGGGAGAGGCCTTTGCCCTGCAATGGGCTTAGTCAGACTGCTGCTGATGATGATGACGACCCGGGTCACTGAATGAGTTCCCAGTTTTCCTGTTGGCTACACATTTTTAGCATATGTAGAGGCCCTGGAAAGGGTACGCTTTTCTATGAAATTCGGATACACGGCCGTCGTAAACAGGAAACAGGTGTCCCACGACCTGCAGGGGGCATTGCATGATAACGGCGTTCGTTTCTACTGCTGCGTCTTTTTCTACTTTCTGTATATGTTGCTTGGTGCTTTTCTTTTTTTTTGTTCACATATGAAAACATGGGAAGGTAGACTACGTTAGAGACGGCTATCCCAACATAATATTGTAACGGTGAGATGCATTTATGTACAGGAGATGATGAATGCAAGAGTCCAGAGATCGAGCAAATCACAGTTCGTGTCAACGTCGTTTTCCTCTTCTTCCATGCATCCCTCCAGTATCGTAGCGATTCCCTCTTTGCAGACGATGCCCACCGGGCGAGTCAGTTTTCGTTGCGATCATGAAAGCGTTTGGGACGGGTCAACATGGACGACGTTGGTATTGCTTGAGCGGCGCCCAGTAGACAAGAGCCGAGATATCACGTACGTGACATTGCTGAGACGTTCCATGACAACAAAGGGGCCCTTGTAGTTGTCCAGTACTTGGCACTTTTCACGAAATTACTTCACATCATCAACTGTCAAGGCGCAGGTACGCCCTCCCGCATTCCAAACTCACTAGACCGCAGTCGTCGGCTCTCCGGATGCTGCAGGCAGGTTCGTTCCCGTCTCGTAGCACGTTCAGTCGCTTTGCTGAAGGCATAAATCCAGGATGCCCTAGCTGTGGGGCGGATAATTGCACACTCGCTCACATGCTCTGGCAGTGCCCGGCGTTACGTAGCGCGAAGTTCAGCACAGAACAGGACTGGGAGAGGGCCCTTGAAAGCTCCGAGTTCTCAGTCCAGCTCTCGGCAGTCCAGGAGGCCTGCGAACGGGCGGAGGGCCATGTTCTTCCAGTACCGGCGTGGGCGCGGCCAGCAACTGCGGCGGACCCCCCCTTCGGGGAGTGTCTCTGATCGGGGTCCTCCAGGACCAAATAAAGTTTATTTCACCTCATGTCTGTGACTGACCGTGCTACGTGCACAAGCTCCTCGGAGCTGTCTGAAAATGACAGCAGAGAATCGGACGCATGTGGAGGCCAAGTAAAATCACCATTGCTCTTCGATGAAATAGGGCACACCTGCTTGGTTATTTGCTTGCCTGGTTCGTATTTCACCGTCAGATGGCGCCACATGTCCAGGCAGCTCAAGTTTGTGGTGCCGCGATCGGTAAAATGCTATCGCTGAAGAGTTTGCAGGCTAACTAACGCTTCTTAATATTGCTATAGAAAGAGGACATAAGTTTGGCAATAGCGGCGTTTAAAATCGCGCTGGCAGGGCTGAAGGAATTTAATATAAGCCAAGTACGCGCCACCTTTCGCACGATGCGCTAGGCCCGGTGACGGTGCGCCCTGTATATTGAAAGTGTTTCCGTACACTCTTAGAAAAAAAGGTCAGCATATTCACTAACTGAATACTAACCGTTCACTTGTCACATAAAGCACTAGCCTCTTAGTGAGTGAAGGTAGTAAAATGCAGGTTAGCGAAATTTACTACCTAGTTAGTAAATTAATAGTGCTGACTCGAATGGTATCGTCCATTACTAAATATTACTAACCACGCTAGCAACTTAGTAACCGTATTTACTCTAATGGACTACAATTAGTCAAATAGAGGGTTACGACTATTTTGTTATATGTGCATTGTTATATCAACATTATTCTATTACAAAAGTATAAGATAAAAAAACGAGGTGACATTGTCCTTCGTACATTAACTACGTCATGTAATTACCGTGGTAAGTGCGCATTAGTCATAGAGAACGGGTCACATACTCATATGATCACATCCTACTCATATGTGATCATATGAGTATGATCATATGGGTATACATGCTCATATGATCACATCATACTCACATATGATCCTGCTCATATGATCATACGTGATCATATGGGTATGTGAACTCATATGAACGGATCACAAACGAAAACGCACACACAGCGCACAAACAGAATTTCAAGACTTCGACGTAGCCGATTTCTACTCTAGCAGCAGCATGAAGGCTATTTATGCTCCTACTTCAGGATCACACAGCGTGTACGGTTAGCAGCCATATAATTTAGAAGAATAATTGATGTTTTCTACACATCATCGTGTGACCTTCTTTTTGCTTATATGTGTACCATCACGTAGCACGAAACTTCTATTCCAAGGTAGTCAATAAAACTTAAGTTTGCCTATATTTTGCTTAAGAGTGTCACGATTACGGCAAAATATTGCGGCATCTACGAAAGATCTGGCAACGTAGGTGGCTTAGTAGTTACTTAGTTAAAAACACCAAGAAAAGCTTCCCTGGTTAGTAACGGCAAAAGTTACAAGCTTTACTAGTTGCTGGCCAGTAAAGGGATGCCGCGAAGGTAGTAAAATACGCTGGAAACTAGTAAAGACATTCGTTTACTAATTATTTACTAACTTTTTTTCTAAGAGTTTACGGTAATGTGCACGCTTAGTACACTACCGTAATCGCGTCTCTCATAATCATATCGTGGTTTTGGGACGTAAAACCCCAGATATTATTATTATTACCGCAAATCTTCACGCATGGAGCCTCTTCAGCCGGTACGGTATTACCACAGTTTCCGTGAAGTAAGCCGGCCCTGCTAGCTAAAGTTAACACTCTAATATCGAGACGAAGGGTAATCGTTAGCTCCGAGTGTTTCGTGAATGTTAAAGTAATTTTACGGGGAGTCGTGTGCAACCACAACGCAACACCACTTGCCACCAATCGCACGCAGGCCCACAACGAACCGAAATTCTCGCGCCGAACGAACGAAGCGTCGGGACACTCTATACAGAAACGAATGAGTGATAAGAGAACTATCTCGGGGGGGGGGGGGGTGTCAAAACTGTGCAACAAAGAAAAAATCTGAGCACGACATATAATGGCAAGTAGAAACAATACTTGCGTGCGCCGACTGATAAAAGCCGCTAAAGCCGACTAATAAAAGTATGAAAGCACTAAAGGCACCATCCATGACTGCTTGGGGTAACAAAAGGTACTGTGCGATGTCAGTGCACGTTAAAGAACACCAGATGGTCGAAATTTCCGGAGCCCTCCACTACGGCGTCTCTCATAATCATATGGTGGTTTTGGGACGTTAAACCCCAGATATTATTATTATGGGGTAACAAAAGGACGTATATATTTTTTCTACACGTGGGCAGGTTTTCAGTAAACAGTCATGAGGCCATCCTGTAGTTGGCTGAGAGGGTAGAGGAGGACTACTTCAAGTAGTTCCTCCTCACTACCCTTTGTCCTATTACCCCCTTCCCTTTAACCAGGGACAAATAAAGTTGTTCATTCATTCATTCATTCATTCATTCATTCATTCATTCATTCATTCATTCATTCATTGTGTGGCTAGTATGAGTTGTAGTACCATTTTCGCTAACTTCATAAGTCAAACACTTTGCTATTCACCCTGTAATTGAATCAATATACGGACACGTGGCCTTGCATTTGACGTAAATATTTAATCTTCTGATGTTTGAACTGGTCTGAGTGTCACGACAACTTGTTCAAAACCTTTACGTGTGTATACGCCTTGTCTTACGAAAAGAATGCGCCGCCATCTACGTTATTCGAAAAAAACTGCTACGTGAAAAGCTTTAGTTATCCTTATGATAGCTGCGCTATCGTGTTGCCAAGTACTCGTGCTTAGAGCTGTGCACGGGCCTAATTTTCAAGCCCGAGCCCGGCCCGGGCCTGCTGACTGTGTCGAAGGCCCGCCCGAGCCCGACCCTAAAGAGCTTCGAGCCCGTCCGGCCCGGCCCGACGTACAAAAACAGAAACCCGGGCCCGGTCCGGCCCGACCCTACGAAAGTTTGCTGCGGAGACAGGATATCACTTTTTGATCATGTGGCATTTTATTCAACATATCAAAGTTAAACATACGCAAACGACACATGTTAGTGTGTATACAAAGATTACAAGTTGTGTAAAAATAACAAGCTGTGCAGTGATTCGGACTTCAGTGAAGTGCGGCGCTCCTGCATGACATATCCCGTCGAACTGAAGTTCCGTTCGCTGTTCGCACTGGTAGCCGGAATCGCAAATATTTCTTTCGCAAGCATAGCAAGCTTGCAATAATTAGACACCTTGTTCTTCCAGAAGTTTAGTACCTCTGATGCAGGACAGGAGGATGATTGCATGGATAAATAATCACAAAGGTGATCTGTGTGCTCATCGCTAAGTGCTAGAAAACAATTCTGGCGCAACGTCTATATTTTTTGGTTTGATGCGGGCTTTGCACCTGGCCCGGTCCACTCGATGCCCGAGATGAGTAGCCCGAGCCCGGCCCGGGCCCGAGATGGGAAGACGTCCGCATACCCGAGCCCGGCCCGCGGGCCGGGCCGGGCTCGGGCTTTCGGGCTACCCGGAGCCCGTGCACACCTCTACTCGTGCTAGCTAAATGTTGGATTTTCTTCGATTCACTAAACGTATCTGCTATGCACAACTTTTTGCCGTTTGTATGACTAACACTTTCTCAACCAAAAAACTTGCCTGCTAAGTCACCGGTTAGGGTTCGATGCCATTTTGTTTATTCTAGAAAGGCCACCAATTTATATATGTCCGTGTATTCGAATTTAAAGACCATTGCATTTCACAACGGCCATCTACATATGATTCCTGAAGCAGCCATGCACAACAGATGCGAACGCATTGCACGAACACCGGGCTAACGGCAAATGGCGTGGCGAGGAAAATTCAAATGAGACTGAGAGCACTATCGGGACGCTGTCTTTTCTATATTGAGTTAAATATTCGTTCAAATACAAGCACTGGACTCTAAGCATTGTGAAGAGCAACTTTCTTTTCTGAAGAGTGCAGCGATGTGTATGCGATGGTTATTCTCTGGTTGTCACATGGCACCTGCCTTGCCATACCAGAGTGCTGATTGACAGTTGTCTGAATGAATGACTTTTCCGGAAGATGGCTTCTTTCTTTTCAATAACATTTAGGTAGGTATCCTAATAACGGCAAGTGGCGGGGCGAGAAGAATTCATATAGGACCAAAAGCATTGTTGTGACGCTCTCCTTTCTATATTGAGTTAAATATTCGTTCATACACAGAGGCTAAACGCTGAGAGTAATGAATAACTTTCTTTTTTGAATATACCAGCGATGTTTTTCGGATCGCTATTGTCTCGCTGTCATATAGCATCTGCCTTGCCAGACCGGAGTATTGATCGGCAATAGTCGAAAGGACGACTTTCTCAAAAGTTCACTTCTTTCTTTTCATTAGCATACAGACAAGTACCATAATAACCTGCAAAAGCAACTAATTACCCCAATGCTCCTTACTATAAAGAGAACCAGACTCTACCTACCGGACCTGAGGGCGTCTCTGGTGGAAACAGCGGTAAGATGTACGCTTGTGAACTAATGCATGCACACAGGTTATTACAATTGAGAACTGACGGCGAGCTAAAAGTAATAAATTTGTATTTATTAGCTTTAGCCTAATTCGCGCGTAACAAGAATAATTAAACCAGAAAATTTTCATGCATGCCGAATAAATTTTTTCTTGCTGCCATTTGCAATCTCAATTTCCTGCAAACGCTCAAATAAACATAGAGAAGATTACATTGTCGTGAGATGCATGATCTTAAATTTACTGAAGGAAACTTTCGTAAAAGTAGTTTCCAAGCTCTTAATGTGAACGACTTAGTTGCGCAGCTGGGTGTGTGGTTAGTAACGTCGGTGCATGTCCGGTGACACCCTTTAGTTTCACTGAAAAGGGTATATTTTGCTGCTCCAATCTCCATAGCCGTGACACGAACTTGTGTTTAACAAATGCTTTTTGTTTAGTCAAAGCAATCGGGAAGTCCCCATTCACTCAGAACCACTTTTTGCGAATTACGCGAAACTGGTATCTTCATGGGATCCTACAAAAAATATTGTAGCTGTTGGTCTCATTATTTTTGTTGCCATACTAGAATGCAGTGATGGGTAGAGCTGAGGCTTGTCTCATAAAATCCAGGACAAATTACAGCATGCAAACCATCTACTATGAAACTATGTGCTTATGCATTATGTATCCGACCGTTGTTGAAGTAGCCAGAAATTGTAAAACAGTTCGTCAATTAAAAAATTGGGGGACCCTTAATCTTCACCTTTAGAGTTGAACGCGATAGCGACATCCTGTCCAGAGTGCCTACTTCAATCACTTAGTGCATACTTGCTACGCACCCACTACGTGGTGTTAATGGAATACGCGCAGTAAGGTGTGTGCAGTTTGTAATGGGTGGCCGGCTTTAAACTACGAAATCGTTGTGATAGTCACATTCTGACGCCTGATGGCAATGTACGCTTGTACCACGCAATATTCCTGGGATATTACATGTTATATTGCGACGCCTATATAAAGGACGCTTGCGTTTGCGAAGCGTGACAGTTATTTTCACTGCATTTCCAAGCAGAGGAAGTTATTTTTACTGTGTTTCCAAGCAGAGGCGTGGCTGTGTGGTAGAGCACCTGCTTGTCACGCAGACGGCCCGGGTTCGATCCTCACTCGGACCCGAAAATTTTTATTATTTATTTTATTTGCATCTTTCTCGATTTTTCGGTCACGGACAAGATGATGATTTTTCACTCACAAGCAACGACGCCGACGCCGACGCCGGAATTTCTGCGAAACGAGCTCTTAAACGCTATCGCGTTAAAAAAAGTTGAATATGAATATAATTCTTGCTTCGGATTCGGATGTGTTGTAGACATTTTGGATGTAAGTTCGTCTTCAGTAATGATAAGAATGTTCGGTGACTGCATTGAAATATTACTAAGCGTTAATGTTACTAAGTATCACTAGTACTTCATTAGTGATTGTGATTTCGGGTTCCTACTGCACTTGTGATTATGCTCTTACTGTGATTACGTCGATACCTTATGTTCAGTGTTGCAATATTTATTACTGTATTTGGTTATTATATATTACTGTATTATTGATTATGTTCAAATTTGATTGGCAACTTTCAATTCCCCTGCTTCTGCTGCCCCGGCGAGGTAAGGCCTTAGGAGGTTTAAGTCCTCCTTTGGCCTTATCTCGCGGCCAAACCGTGTACACGTGTTATGCCCAAGTAAAGTATATTATATGCAACAGGTCTGTGGTCCGAATTCCTGTGCCATGTGGTTCCCCAACAGATTTTAAAAGATATCCTCGTGTTGATAAAACTGCATAAATAGGCCTGGGGTGCGGCGTCGTACCGGTCAACAGAGCTGGTAATGCACTCATTCACCAGACAAGCATTGACCTCCATGGTGCAGTACTTAGCCACTACCTCCTACATTAATACACCAATTTAGCCTCAGCCATCAATCCCCAACGGCTGCGCAACAACTGAGCGCGGTGGTGGTCAGACCTGTGACGGAGGGAATGGTGCTAAAATTTCTGGGTCCGGACAGGCCCCTATTAAAATCTCAACTTGACGACGTTAAACGTTAGAGCTGTTCTGAAGCGCTGGTCAAGCAAGTGCTATTAGAGGAACAAGAGGGAGTTGAGATGTAATAGGGCTCAGTGAGATTAAGCTGACAGACGAGGCCTATACATTGCTAAAGAACATGCACGTCGTGTGCTATCGTGGCTTAAATGACAGCAGAGAAAAGAGGGTGGGCTTTCTTTGCTGCTTGGAAAACATGATATACGTGAGACTTCCTTTATCGCAAATAATCCACTGGGGGGCTTCTAAAGACGCCCCTGAACTTTGCAAGTACCATTTCTTGCCTAAAGTCAATATTTAGCAATTTAGTTAAATAATCCTAATTAACAAATCAATTAATTACAAAACAAAAATTGCCTTTAGTGCGCAAGGTGGCCGTCAGCAATATGCAACTAATTTCACTCGCCTGCCTCTAATATTGTATTTTCTAACCTTTAGCTAAAGTTGTCTAAAGATAGCTGAGATGCCCGGTGTATATATGTGTGTGTGTTCTTCGAAATAGGTGTTCATTATGAGGAGCCTATTCCACTCTGCGAACTGTACCGACATCTCTGCATTGCTATTTCTTGAGTTAATAGCATAGTTACTAACTGCCTGTTCTCAATTTTGTTTTCTTCCTCCTTTCACATTGAAATCTCTCATGATTATAGTGTACTGGACACGTCTTTTTTCGTTGTTTTTCTTTTGTCTTTTTGTTTTCAAACAAAGAACGAAATAGATTTTATTCTGGGTGGAAACCTGGGCATAATACAGGCCGTTGATATTATAAGCCAAGTGAAGTGCAGGGACCATACGTTAGTGAGGGCAAGAATAGCGTTTAATTTAAGAGGATCGTGAGCAAGATAAGCTATGAAAAGACTACGCAACCTAGGCTTAGTAAGAAGATCAGAAGATTTTAAGATTACGATCGAAAGCAAATACGCTGCTTTAGTAGAAGAGGATAATACTGACATTGAAGAAATGATCAAAGCAGTAACTAGACTGATCACTGAAGCAGCTATCGAAGTTTGAGGTAAAGCACCAAGACAAGAACAGGGCAAACTTTCCCAATCCACAAAAGACTTCACAATGAAAGGGCAACACATTAAGGAGACTAACTCAAGATCTAAAACACAGTTCGCCGAGCTGGCAAACCTAATCAAGAAGTCAGTTAGATAAGGAACTACAACGTCAAAAAGATAAAAGCCGCAGTCAAAAACGGCACCATCATTATAACAGCGAAAGGGAGACTGTATGGGAAGGAATAAAATGGATGCTCTAAAATGCAAGCAGGGTAATACTATCAACAACTTCAATGACATAGTTCCGGGAGCAGAGGTATTCTACGCTGACCTGTATAGTTCGAAATAATTCATCCAACCTTGAGCGGAAGTAGCGACGAGCAAGATGTGGAAGTCCCGTATGGGACTACCGATGAGGATAGAAAGGCCATATGTGATATGCCACGCGGAAAAGCAGCCGGGATGACCGAATAAGAGCCGATCTAATTAAAACGGAAGAAAATTATGTGGAAGAAACTTGCTACGCCTTGCACTCAGTGCCTCAAAACGGCAGCGGTTCCAGTTAGGTGGAAAAACGGTAATGTTATATTAATACACAACGAGGGAGACATAAAAGACCTAAAGAACTATAGGTATGCCTATTAGCTTACTTTCGGTATTTTGCAAAATATTCACAAAGGTAATTTCAAACAGGTTAAGAGAGAAACTTGACTTCAACCAACCTGAAGAACAAGTCGGGTTCAGGAAAGGCTACTCTACGATGTATCACAGTTATGTGATAAATCAGGTATTGTAGAAAGCTGCTGAGTACAACAAACCCCTTTACTTAGCCTTCATAGGCTCCGAAAAGGCATTCGACTCAGTAGAGATGTCTGCAGTTTTAAAAGCGCTAAGTCGACAAGAAGTATCCCAATCCTGTGTCAATACCTTAGCCGACATCTAGAAAGACTCCACAGCTACCTTACTTAGATCTCCGCAAGAAAAGCGATACAATTGCAATAAGAAGAGGAGTGAGACAAACAGACACGATATCCCCAATGTTGTTCGCTGCGGGCTTAGAGGTAGTGCTTAAACAGCTAGAAGAAACTGGAATCAAGGTTAACGGAGAATGGCTCAAGAACCTACGATTTGCAGATGACATAGTGCTCTGCAGTAAAGATAGCAATGAAGTGCAAGTAATTATTGAGGAATTAAACCGATAAACTAATAAAGTAAGCGCAGAAACAAATATGATCAACACAAAGATAATGCTGAATAACCTGGCGAAAGAGTAAGAGTTCCAGAGAGAAAACCATGTATTACAGTGTATACAAGAATATGTATACCTAAGAAAACTACTTACAGGAAAAGCTAATCGCGAAAAAGGAACTGTTAAAAGAAAATGGAACGACATGGAGATCCCATAGTGATCATTGGATGGCCAGGCCTCGCAAGCCGGGAGGAAGGCGAAGCGAATGACTAGTTAAGCGAAATTAGCAGGGACAGTTGGGCGGGTTGGTTGGAACTCATGTTTAAAAAAAAGCGCAAAAAAAAAAACCCACGACAGACAGGCACGAAGGAAACAGGACGACGCGCTACAAGCAACAGACCACCGCAGAATGAAGATGCATATAAAAGTAAAACACCTGGCACGTTTTTGTCACCAGCTTAAGTTATATCGAGGTATTTTACCTCTCGGCTTGATAGCGCTACGGACGGACAACTTATACCAAGAAACACCCGCTTTAGCAATATAGGCGGCTTCAACAATTTCACGAGTCCGCTGGACTCGCTCGAGTTCAGAGGACTCGTGAAATTGTTGAAGCCGCCTATATTGCTAAAGCGGGTGTTTCAATCAAGAAACTCGCTAGCAGACGCTGCCTGCGTCGGCGTTGCCAGGCGAGAGAGGGGGGGAGCGTAGGAAAGGAAAGAGAGGGGGGGAGGGGACGCGCATGCGCAATGGGGGGTGTAAACGCCGCCTAGAGGAGAGAGGGGGGGAGCGTAGGAGAGAAAAGAGAGGGGGAGGGGCGCGCATGCGCAGTGGGGGGTGCGGACGCCGCGGGCAGGGATGCCCAGAGGAGAGGGTGGAACGTACGAGAGGAGGTGCGTGGAGAGGGTTCGCGCATGCGCAGTAGGGGTGGTCACGCCGCACACCAGAAGAAATCGCTCTAATAAAGAGCGATTGGGTAGTCACTGTATTAAGGTGAAAGCCTTTAATGTCTCATGCTCACGTCCGTCCGTCCGTCCGTCCGGCGTCCATCCGTCCGTCCATCCGTCCATCCGTCCGTCCGTCCGTGTCCGTCCGTCCATCCATCTGTCCGTCCGTCCGTGGCCGTCCGTCCGTGCGTCCGACCGTCTGTCCATACCGTCCGTCCGTCCGAGCCCTGGCACGGAGCCAGGTGGCCGCCGGGGTGCGCAAACGGACGCCGGTCGCGTCGGACTCAACAGCGCGCGCGCTTTGCTTGCGTAGCGTCGCTGTGCCCAGCGTTTGGAATCATTCTGACCAACGCCGTCTCAATGGACACAGGCGTTCGCGGAACACACTTTGGAATTTACAAAGGGTCCGTCAATTTAATCGCTGGAACGCAGAGGGTGTTTGTACGATGCGCAAAGCGCGAGAAAATACGAACGCATGCGAACGGAGGAAGATTAGTCTCGCGTCTCGCGGCGATTCGCGGTAAAAATTTAAGAAAACACGCACACATTCGGTTTGTGTGGTATCCCACTGAGAGCGTAAAAGAAAAAAATGCCCCCACCTCCCCGAAGGGGAATTGTGAGGAAACGCGAATGCATTTCTTGCGCCGACACCGACTTCTGCTATCGCCTTGAGAGGCGCCCAGCCAGCGAACGGTCGAGAGTGAGGCGCGAGCGGACGGGAGAGTGGGGCGCAGGGAGGAGAGAGAGCAAACGACGAGAGAAGGAGCGGCGAAGCACTGCACCTACCCTCTCCTACACTCTCTCGCACCACATGCTCCGGTTGCTAGGGGCGAGGATAAGCGCGCGCGCCCGCAGCCGTTGCTATGGGAGAGGGAGTGAGAGCGGAGAGATAACAACTGATAGCGGACAACGCCGGACAACGCCGGATGCCTGACATAGCCCGACTAAGAAATGCATTCGCATTTAAAAGACATGGTATAGTCAGTCGAATGGCCACACGCTTTCGCCGTACACACCTTGCAATGTACAAAGTGTCCAATTTTTTTCTCGTTCCTTGATCATTGCTTTTCGGGCAGCCGTAAGGATATAGAAAGCAGGCGATAAGAAATCTCTGATTGCCCATGCTGGTGGAACCACGTTTGATCTAGACTCACCATTCTTGTAGTCAATCTTTCACGTCAAGACCATAGCCTGGGTCAGGACCGCTATGCACCTCTCTAAATAACGTAAAACAAACCGAATCTTCTTCGACCTCCATGACCTGCTTCCTTTCTTCATGTAGGCCCCAATGCACCATTCGATAGCCGGATGCGCTCCAGCACTCCTGTCCCCAGCAGAACTTATTCGCTGATAAGCACCTGTTAATAGCTTATCGTTCATTATAGTTCTGATTCAATATTTATTTTCGCTGCGTTTTTCTTTTGCAGATTTACTCAGGCATCATGAAGGTTCTGGTAGTATGGGCACTCTTTGTCCCTGCGGTCCACGGCCTCGTCATGGTTCCACCTGATATGGCGCCAATGTCGGACGAAATGATAAACTTTATCAACAGCCTCAACACAACTTGGAAGGTAAGCCTAATAATCTTCATGGCCTTTTTGAGATAGCTGGCGCGGCTCCCGATCTCGCGAGAATGTCCTTTGGCGTCGCTTTCTAGACATCCAAGATATTCTAAGGGGGTGCTAAATATACGCGAACCTAAACACTGGTAATTTTAGATGTGAAGCATCTTATGGCGAAGCTTAATCCGGTGGTGGTGGTGGTGGTCGTGGTGTGCCGCGTGACCACCCATACTGCGCATGCGCAAACCCTTTAAAAAATAAAAAAAACCTCCTCTCCCCCCTCTCTCTCCTTTAGGCATCCCTCCCCGCGGCAACCACACCCTCACTGCGCATGCGCCTCCACTCCTCTCTCCCCTCCTACGCTCCCCCCTCTCTCCTCTAGGCATCCCGGCGTTCACACTCCCACTGCGCATGCGCGTACCCCCCTCTCTCTCCTACGCTCCCCCCTCTCTCCTCTAGGCATCCCTGCCCGCGGCGTCCACACTCCCCACTGCGCATGCGCGTCCCCGCCTCTCTCTCTCCTCTCCTACGTTCCCCCCCTCTCTCGCCTCGCCACGCCGACGCAATCAGCGTCTGCTAGCGAGTTTCTTGGTTGAAAAAACCGACTGCTCGCGCTGCACAACCGTTCACTGGCCACCCCGTATATATGGCACTGGATCTTGACCTCCAAGGTGGTGCCGGTGGGAGATTTCTCCTGTGCGTTGTTGAACAATAAAAATTCGCAGCGTGCGCGTTAACTAAAAGCGGACTGCGGGTCTCTATGTCCAGTCGGAGTCTTGTGTCTCTCATTGCCCATTAGCAGCCATTGGCATGTTCCAGTAGGAAACACCACTCCGTCACTGCGTGCTTTGCGCCTCCCCAGTTTTCTCTCCTGCGCAACGCTGCGATGAGCGCCAGCGTCAACGCCGCCGCCAGTGTAAGCGTTAGCGCCCGCTGCTTCACATCTACACGAATAAAGTTGTCACTCACTCACTTCACATCTATACACATGGTTCCCTTTAGCGGGAGGTGGGGTAATTTTTTTTTTGCAATATCGCGACAACGGCTTCTTCGAAGTACTTATGCGACTACTGGCCGTCTTTGAATACTGAAATGCAGCAGAGTATATGAATTAAAATTCTGGTTAACAAATCGCGAATTAAAGTTCTGTTAACAATTAGTTACGGCGTGAATATCCCATCTTTGCCGAGTTACGTGTCAACAAATTATGCGTCACCTATAAAAGCGCTTTGTTATAGCCATTTCAACTAGTTTTACGGATTTGGCTGTTCACTCGCCGTAATGGCTAATGGCGGCGCTGGCTGACGGTCCCACGTTTAAATGCACATTTACACCCTATAAAGTGGACGGAGGGATGACCGCCACCGTCGCTCAGTGGTAGAGCCTTCGGACGCTTTATTCGAAGGTCAGAGGCTCGGTCCCTGCCGGTCGCAAGTTATCTTTTCGTCCACTTATCTTTCTTCACGTTTATATTACAATTACTTCTAATAATAACCCTATACTTTCATTGGCATCATTGTCTGTTCTCATTAATATTGTGTCTAACAAAGAAAAACGAGCCCTTAAATTCACACTTCTTTCCTTCATTCATAGCGAGAGTCTCGTTCTGGCTGATTTGATGCCTTCAGGTAGCATACGAGGGATTGTTGGTCAGCTGCGAGCTTGGAGTAAGATCACGCGCTACGTGACGCAAACAGACAAAGAAAAAAAAGAGTGTTCAACACTCGCCGTAATGGCTGCTAGCGGCGCTGACTCACGCTACCACGTTTAAATGCAGATATATTCCGTATAAAGTGGACGGAGGGATGACCGCCGCCGTAGCTCAGTGGTAGAGCTTCGGACACGTTATTCGAAGGTCGCAGGTTCGGTCTCTACCGGCGGCAATTTATCTTTTAAGGCGAAAGCCTTTAATGTCTAATGATCACGTCCGTCCGTCCGACCGTTTGGGGTCCGTCCGTCCGTCCCTCCGTCCATGCCGTGGCACGGTGCCAGGTGGCCGCCGGGGCGCGCAAACGGACGCCGGTCGCGTCGGACTCTACAGGGCTCGCACTTTGCTTGCGTAGCGTCGCTGTGCCCAGAGTTTCCAATCATGCAAGGAGGGAGACGCGCGCATCGCGTTCCATTCTGAACGACCCCGTCTCATTGGGCACAGGCGTTCGCGGAACACACTTTGGAATTTACAAAGTGTCCGTCAATTTAAGCGCATGAACGCGGATGGCGTCTGCTGGATGCGCAAAGAGCGAGAAAATACGAACGCAAGCCAAACGGAGGCAGATTAGTCTCGCGTCTCGCTGCGATTCGCGGTAAAAAGTTAAAAAAGAAAACACGCATGCATTCCGTTTGTGTGCCATCCCACTCAGAGTGTAAAAAAAAAGTACATGGCATAGTCAGTCGAACGAGTCGAACGGCCACAAGCTTTTGCCGAACACACTTTGGAATGTACAAAGTGTTCTTGAAGGTCTTTCGTCCACTTTTCTTTCTTCTCATTTACATTACAATCACTTTTAATAACATCCCCTATACTTTCCTTGGCATCATTGTCTGTTATTTCTCATTAAAATCTTTGCCTATAGGCTCACACGCTTTCACTCGTGCGTAGATCATACGACGTGCGGACGATGTTTAGCATTCGGACCCCCCTATGGAACCTCACTTCAGTGACGACGCCGACGGTGATGGGTCAAACCCGCATTTTCTTGTACAATTCGTAAAAGAATGGCCATCGTGAAGGACCAAAGCAGGGATGGGCAGCATAGCGAAAAATTGAAGGAAAAATTGAATTCCAAGGTGTGTTCGGCGAATGCCTGTGGCCATTCCACTGACTATGGCATGTCTTTTTTTCCTTTTTTTTCGCGCTCTCTTAGCAATCACGTGATTGCTGAGAGAGTGTGAAGGGAAGAGGTCACAGCTGGGTCATTCCAAGTGAAACGTCCCAGCCCAAAATTCGACCACCAGGGATACTATTAAAAAGATTGACCTAAAGGTGAGCATGAGAGTGAGTTAAGTGAAGTATTTTCGTTCAAAAAAATTTGGTGGTCACGTGCCCGCCCCTTTGAATGTACCGGCGAAGAGGAAAATTTAGGTGGGAATAAATCAGGGCTGGACAGTATCGCGATACAAGATTATCGCGATAGTATCTCAGAGACTTTTTTGAGTATCTGTATTTCTGTATCGAGATACATTTCGAAAATTGTATCTGTATCTCAGTAGTGAAATAGATTTACGACGTGTAGATTTATCGCGATACTGTGCAGGACACGAGTTGGAAATTATGTGGCGTGTTTGAAAAGGGGAAAGGGATACTTTTTTTGTACTAAGCGAAGTAAAGGCGCGCTACCGGTCGGCGACAGACAGAGGGCGACGAAGGGTTACCCACGCGCACAGAGTGGCCCATGTGGTAAAGAACTCAACCCCGCTTACTGCAGAACCGCGGAAGCAGTATTGTTTGCCTTGATGACAAAGTCACTATCTTTCAAGGCTCGTGCAGCATACTTAATTTTTTCAGCGGCCCAGTCATTTGGCGAGTTGGTGAGCCTTGTGTTGGAGCCGAACCGACGCTCTCTAGCGTATAGCATACTTGAGAAGCTGCTGTTGTGTAAATGCAGTTAAACCAACAGCCTTCTCAGCAAAGCAGGTTTTCGGTGTAAAATATTTATATGCTTTCTCTGCACTGACTCGTGTTCGTTAGTGAATGGGGCGATATGCTTTACTTGCAAGTTTGTGTAGGGTAGCAAACCGGTCATCCTGGACTGGTAGCCTCCCTGCCTTTCCTCTATACCATTTCTTCTCTCTTAATGCGCTGCCATATTAATGTTATTACTGTGCTGCACTTTCATTAATGTATTTGCAGAGTATCAGCATCCCCAAATTTAAAAAAAAAGTATTCGAGTATCTGTATTGATGTAACTGTATTCCGGGATACTTTTTCATAGTTTTGCAATGTATGTCCGAAATATTCCGTTACATAGAAGACAAATGTATCTCAGTATCTGTATTTTAGACTTCCAGCTCATGTATTAAGGCGAAATCCTTTAATGTCTCATGCTCACGCCCATCCGGCGTCCGTCCGTCCGTCCGTCCGTCCGTCCGTCCGTGTCCGTCCGTCCGTGTCCATCTGTCCGTCCGTCATTCCGTCCGACCGTCCATCCGTCCGTGTCCGCCCGTCCGTCCGCCCGTCTGTCCGTGCCGTCCGTCCGTCCGAGCCCTGACACGGAGCCAGGTGGCCGCCGAAGTGCGCAAACGGACGCCGGTCGCGTCGGACTCTACAGCGCTCGCTCTCTGCTTGCGTAGCGTCGCTGTGCCCAGCGTTTGGAATCATTCTGACCGACGCCGTCTCAATGGACGCAGGCGTTCGCGGAACACACTTTGGAATTTACTAAGGGTCCGTCAATTTAAGCGCTGGAACGCGGATGGCGTTTGTACGATGCGCAAAGCGCGAGAAAATACGAACGCATGCGAACGGAGGAAGATTAGTCTCGCGTCTCGGTGCGATTCGCGGTAAAAAAATTAAACAAGAAAACACGCACACATTCGGTTTGTGTGTTATCCCACTGCGATTGTAAAAGAAAAAAAGACATGGTATAGTTAGTCGAATGGCCACACGCTTTCGCCGTACACCCTTTGGAATGTACAAAGTGTCCTTCAATTTTTTCGATATCTGTAGTCCGGATTACTTTTACAGCGAAAGCTGTATATGGCTAGGAGAAACGAAAAACCACTCGGCATCTGTGTCACGAGCGGTCTCCATTGGCTGTGCTATCAGTTACGTCATTCTGAGCGTCGTACTGGCGCGCGAGCTTGGGTACGACGCTTGCAGGGTCAAACGCTTGCAGCAACGGCGCGCCGAAGAAGCGGTGCGGGCAGAACAGCGTCGACGTGATGATTGCGGGAGCGCGTTCGCCGGGGCGAACGCCCGCTTTGGGCCGAGAGTTTCTCCAGCAGCACTTTGGCTTCGGCTGCGACGTCTGTGACCGCCTGTGGTTCGCCCACAACCTGGCAACGATAATTGTGGAAGGCTTCAGTGCAGCGTCGGGTTGAACCCACTGCTAAACACCAGGGCCGCACATTTCAGCTTCGCTGGTTAACCATTTGTACGGAGTGCTTGGGCGGCGATTTTTTTTGGAGTATCTCTGCTTGGCCCTAGAATAAATTATGCGTATTTAACCGTGATACTAGGTACAATGGCACATTCTGTTTTGAAGCCTTCTATTGCCATTGTTCATTCACGTGACGTCACAAGTAAAACCACATATTAATTTTCCGGCTTGAAGAGGCCTAGCAAAGAAGCAAGAAAACAATGATATTCAGGCAATATTTGTAAAAACAGCGGCAATGTTTCAGTCGCAAAAATTGCTTAGCTCTGTTACCAGTCAACACAGTATCTGCTAAAAATATTTTCAGCCTATGCAAGCAGACGTTTATTGAGAAGACTGCTTGCAATATTGACAAAAATGACTTCTTCGAGTTATTCACTGGTGAATTATGCATCAAGGCCATCGCGACAAAAGTATATGAGAGAGTTCATTATATGCTCCAACGTCTTCTCTTGTGATGTGGAACAGTTTTGTTGCTGTAAATTTTGTTTAAAGCGAAAAATAATTTTTGATGTCCGCAATGAATGTGGCTGGTAGGCGCTGGCAAACCGAAGCTTTTTCCGCAATTTTAGGTGAGTGATTGCGTCCGATGATTGGTTATTTCGGTAGTTTATATTGTTTTGAACCTTCTTTGATTATTTTCATTGGTATTGAGCATTGCTAGCCTTGTTTTACGCCTTTATTGACTGCTGCGTCACCATTCTTGAACATTTACTAACCCGAGGAGGACCACAATCTATAGGCAAAGCGGAACTTCTTTGCCACTTACATGGCAAAAGCGCATGCGACTGTGTCAGCGGCCCACGTAAAACGTCTTCACATGGCTTTTGCCGTATGAAGGGGCAAAGAAGTTTCGCTCTGCTGATAGATTGTGGTAACTCACTTTTTAGCCTGAAATAGATAATGTCACACAATTATTAACTAGGTTATAAGGAAAAACATTATTTTTACATTTTCGGGGTTTTTTTTTTTGGTGGCGTCGCATAGTGGCGTCGCATTGTAGGATTGCATATGCAATGTTTATGAAATGTGATAGCCAGCGCTGCAACTACCATTGACGTTTCACCAACATTTCGCCTGCATAGAGTGTTTTTACAAAGAAGTTTCGGGACCTGGCGGGGCTCTGTGGTAGAATACATGATTGCCACGTAGAATTCTTGGGTTCGATTCCTGCAGGGACCTGAGAGTTATTCTTTGAATTAGTCGGGTCAATGCTGGCGATGTGAGTCTTTCCTAACGCTCTCGCATTTAAATCACCAATGTCTGTTCTCCGTCGTTCCTGGGTGGATATAAAGTGCGAATTTTCTGTGGCGCTTACCCGCATACCGCGGCCCGGGGTATACGGGTATGTGCCACACGTTTCTGGAGGAAAGGGTTTGACGACGTACGCAACGGCATTTTCCTGTTATTCACGTCATGACCAGACTGTCGTATTCATCCAACCCTTTTACTTTGCCACACTGATGTTGGTCATCTCCAAGTTAAGGAGGTGAGCACGAGAGCACCCAGACGTTGGCGGCTATATATATATATATATATATATATATATATATATATATATATATATATATATATATATATATATATATATAGATAGATAGATAGATAGATAGATAGATAGAAACCCCCTAAGTGCCTGCAGGTTGGTAAGAAATGTTTTACATAAAAAAAATGTGTAGATCGATGAAAGGAAAAATTCAGACGGAAAACCTGATCCTCTATATACGCGATGAAAACAAACTTTCCCAAGAGTTGCCGGACAGCATACAGCGAAAGTTACTAAATGTAGCCTGTTTTATAAAGGCGAGCGGCGATAAAGTAGGAGTCCGACAATCATTTGCTACAAAACGGAAATGGGTAAATAGGCCTTCAAACTGCTGTGCAATGAACAATGCTGTAACTGCAGTATATTAAAAAAAATTGGTCACAGCTGGGGTAAATTCAGCCAAAACAGCTTAACTGGCGCTTATTCTTCGCTTTAAATCCCCAGAAACGAATAGTTGACTTGTTTTTATTCGGTATATTTCAAATGCATAGATATCAAGCTTTTTAATGGTTATATAAGGCAGCTATATAAAACAAGCAGAACAACCATCGCGTCCGCAGGAAAAAGTGATGAAAACGATGTGTTCGTGCCGCCGCATTGAGTGAGAGTGAGTGAGTGAGACCATTGAGTGGAGTGAGACCACCTTAGGCACATTTCGCGAAGCAACCTCTTCAGCAAAATACATCTTGTTTGTCGAGTAAATGCATGCTTTTTTCATTCACTATTGGTCGTTAACTATTCGAGCATTATAACTCACTTGCAAGTTTCAATGCACTGCAGCAGTATCCGCAATATTGTACTATACTTAATAAATGCCACTGAGAAGCGTAAGCATCCACGAACAAAATGGATTCCGGTGTTTGTATTCTGGGATACTTCTGTCGTCTTTTTAGAAAAGTGTCCTAGAAATATCTGGTTATGTCCAAATAAGGAATGCACGGAATTAGTTGTATTCTAGGTTTCCAGCGCATGCATTTCGATGTTTATTTCCTGCACGGTTTTTTGAGTATTTCTGTCGAGCCCCACATCATAGTATCGTGCCTACGCTACAGGGAGCAAGCGCGGGAAGTGCGTTCCTTACGGTAGCCTTGGTACCAGTGGCAGAACAATTTCTTAGGCTTTGTCTTCAGTGCTAGTCTCATATACAAGGAGCCAATAAAACATGTGCTATGAGTTAGTTCGTATTCTTTTTGCCCACAGTTCTTTTGTCCAAATTGAACAGCGTGCTTTAGAGCAAAGATAGCATCTTACAGACGAAAGTTTCAAGTGCGGAGCACTTTAAAGGGCCGGACTCTGTCGTATTCTGCCGTCGTTGCTTCGCGTAACGCTCCATGTATAGCATAGTGTGCCCGTGCTCATGCCAAGGAGATCTTCTTCCTCTTGTTTATCGAGCGCCTTGATGATGATAGGTGAGCGCACGCTCGCGCCAAGGAAAAGTCTTCGTCCTCTTGTTCTTCGAGTGCCTCGATGATGATCACTTATCAGCAAAAAAAAAGAAAAAAAAGAAAAAAAAAAGAAATAGTGCAGTTAGCGTAACGCAGGCAAAACCACTTAGATAAAAACGGAAAAGAAAAAAAAACCGGCAGATCCCACGCACTGTGGGCATCGATGTAATGCGAAGCAGCCAGCAAGGAGCAAATCATGCTGTGCATAATATGTTTGCCATGATTTACATGTTAAGACCAGTCATTTATGTTCGTCATACAGTCACGTCGGCAAAATATTGAAGCACACTTTGTACATTTCAAAGTGTGTTCGGCGAAAGCTTGTGACTATTCGACTTACTATGTCATGTCTTTTTGTTTTATACTCTCAGTGGTGTGGCACACAAACGGAATGTGTGCGTGTTTTTTTTTAAATTTTTACCGCGAATCGCAGCGAGACTAATCTACCTCCGTTTCGCATGCGTTCGTATTCTCGCGCATTATGCATCGTGCAGACGTCATCCGCGTTCCAGCGCTTATATTGACGGACACTTTGTAAATTCCAAAGTGTGTTCCACTAACTTTTTTGCCCATTGAGACAGGGGTCGGTCAGAATGGAACGCGATGCGCGCGTCTCTCTCCTTGCATGATTGGACACGGTGGGCACAACGACGCTACGCAAGCAAAGCGCGAGTCCGACGCGACCGGCGTCTGTTTGCGCGCCTCGGCGACCACCTGGCCCCGTGCCAGGGCATGGCCGGAGGGAAAGATGGACGGACGGACGTGGGCATGAGACGTTAAAGGGCTTTCGCCTTAAAATACCGATTTTGGTGTATATCAGGCTAGCGAACTGGACGCCAGCGCACCATGATCGCGGCATGTAAATGGCTTTGTAGACGACATGTATGACAAAATTTTCATGTTACACCTGCCACTTATGTTCGTCATACAGTCACGTCACGCAATACCAAATTTGGTGTATATCAAGCTAGCGAAACGGCCACGAGAGTGCCATGAGCGCGGCATGCAAGTCATGTTGCACATGACGTGTCATGATTTCCATATTACCACCTGCCACTTATGTTAATCATACAGTCACGTCACTCAATACCAAATTTGGTGCATATCAAGCTTGCGAAATGGCCGTGAGCGCATGATGAGCGTGGCATGTAAATCATGTTGTACATGACATACATGTCACGATTTTCATGTTAACACCAGTCATTTATGCTGTTCATGCAGAAGTGTATCATCGTGCCAAATTTCGGATATATCAAATTAAGAAAACTGCCTCAGGAGCAGCACGGCCGTGGCGTGTAAATCCTACTTTTCATGATAAGTTAATCACGATTTTCATGATATGACCAGTCATCCATGTTCATCATAGAGTCATGTTATGCCATACTAATTTTGGTATAAATCCCATGAACGATACGGCCAGGAGAGCACAAAGTCGTAGGCGGCTAGATAGATAGATAGATAGATATATATATATATAGATAGATAGATAGATAAATAGATAAATAGATAAATAGATAGATAGATAGATAGATAGATAGATAGATAGATAGATAGATAGATAGATAGATACGCTCAAAGTTGCCGAAGTGCGCTAAGAAATGCTTCGCATTTAAAAAAGGAAGCAAGCGTGACATAGAATGCGAGAGAAAGAGGAACGATAGAATGAAAAATACAAAAAGCAAGAGAGAAATACATACATAAAAAGAGACGAAGGAATAAATGAAAATAAAGAGAAAAAAAGTGGAAAAGGAGAAACAGAAAGAAAGAGAGGAGAAAAGAAACCAGAAAACCGAATAGAAAAAAGGACGGCTGCCCAGCTCCGCACTTCCTTCAGGCTTGGCACCCCTAGTGCGAAGGTGGCTTAATTTTGTGAACGCTTATTTTCCTGTTTTTCAAAATATAGAATCCATTAGCAAATGATTGTACATAGAGCACTTGGACTAATTCGCGCTATTGTAAATTCATAATCATTTACCATGGTCCCACTTATATGGTTGACATCTCCACGCGAAGCCGCCGCACTTGAGTACAGAACTTTTGTTTATAAAATATGACCTGCTAAAGGCCTCTCAGATCTATTATTGCAAATTGATACAATACATAACGAACTTCGATGTGCATGAGTCACAGTCACAACTTCACTATCCACAAGGTCAGACAGTTATCCGGACCACGCGGGCAAGAAACCATTATGGCAGACGAGCCACTACATACGAAATCCCGGCATTGCTAAATCATCCGGAATTGATAACATTCAATCAGTGATGTACACGTTCCTCTAAAACAGGAACGAAAGTTCGTTCCTCGTTCCTTCAGAATTTCGGAACGAGTTCCCGTTACAAGTTCCTCAAATGCAAAAGGAACTCGTTACAGTTACATTTCCAAAATTGGAACGTGTCGTTACATTAACGTTACAATTCACTTTTTAATAAATATATGGTGTCGGGTAATCCTGAGGCAAAATAAAGTGAGCAATTTACAGCTCCCATCAAGCTACATATATCAAACGAATTTAACATCGTCGTTAGCAAGTTACACATAAGTAAAGAAATCTAAATAAACGCTCCTAGACAATTTTTTTTAGAACACCGGCCTTACTACATACATGTATGTGCAACTTTCGTGCTCGTCTATTTCAAGTCCAACACATGTGGCACTTTTCAACGTAGGTCTTCTGAGGCGCAGTCAGGATACTGCACTTAACATATCCAAATAGCAATCTTCCCCAATGCGCCAATATAATTGAACTTCTTGCACAGGAAATCGCATCGAAAGGGACAATACTTAGGCGTTTAATGAGTGTTGATTCAATATTTCGGTGTGAGCAGAAAATAATGTTCAGCATACACATTTGCACCGTAGTAAAGTCCCCGCATCACTGTCAGCGAACATATTTCTGTGTATTTCGTCCTCTGTCTTTCTATCTTTTGCTCTCTTTCTTGCCTTTCGTTCTCTTATTTTTTTTTCATTCTCTTTCCTTATATATTTTCTTCGCTATCTCTCTCTCTCTCTCTGTCTCTCTGTGTACGTTCGCTGGCCTTCCATTTTTTTTCTTTTTCTTTATTTGTGTCTCTATATACTTGTTTTCCCCTCCCCTTTTCGCTCCTCCTCACCATCACTAAAACCTCCCACCCCCCTTGATATACTGTACTTTACAAAGATATGCTATACTCTTCTAGCGAGCCGGCATGTTGCAGAAAGACGCATAGACAATAATTTTCCTCAACATCCCATTTCATCAGTATATGGTCACTAAGCTCAAGAGATGTAGGTATACGAGCAAATGGAAAGTCAGCCAGAATAATGTATTGCAGTGGTGAGGTGTTTATCCTTACCTTCGTTCTAGTGTAGAATGGGAAATGACACTTATTTGATGTATTCGCTCTAGAGATGAATGCGAATTCTTCAGTACTATGCGTTTGTCGTTGGGTCTCGATAAGAGCAAAATGAACATGCTTGTTCCCTGTCTGTATTGAATTCTTCAAAGTGCCATGCCTATGTTGAATAAATATCCTGAAAGAAAAAAAAATGCAAGATAGCCGAACGGTTACGACGCTCGCCTTCAGATCGTGGATAGGCGGTGTCGAATCTCGCCTCACCGAAAACATTTTGTAGCCAAGAATTCATCTCTTTCTCTATATCTCATCCTCTCGCTCTCTCTGTACTCGCTCTCTCGCCCCATCAGCGTTATTGCATCCTGCACCGGACAAATCAGCGCCCGCGCTCTGGGAGAGAAGCAGGAGAGGATGGCGATGACGAAGAGAGTGTGTGCCGGTTCATGATGATGATAATTTTCTTTCTACGACAGACGGGAACCTCGAGCATAACCTAATTAGACATTTCTTTTCAGCTTACAGAAATTACCGATAAGGTGCTTTAGCTTGTCAATAGATACCATTAACTGAAACATGAGAGTGTAAAAAATCAACTGTTCATCCCGCACATGGTCAGTCTCGGCGTCTTTCGCCTTCCTGCGCCGCCGGCGGGCGCCTTGAAGTAAAAACCAGGATGCATCGTAGTCACGTGATAGGTGAGCGCTACATTTTCGCGCCTCACACGGTTGCCCATCCTCCCTGTTCTGCATGATGGGCTGCGTGCGTGCACCTGTTGAATGCCGTGGAACGTTTACAGAAGGAACGCCGTTCCCTCAACCGTTCCTGCTTAAACGTAACGAGTTACCGTTACAGTTCCACCGATCCTGAATGGAACGGTGGCGTTCCTCCGTTCCTGCCAAAAGGAACTAGTTCCTGGAACGTCGTTCCTTGGAACGCCGTTCCGTGCAACACTGCCCTGGTGGGATGCGAAGCAGCAGCGTTGCGCACGGGTGGCGTCACGGGTTTGAACGGCGCTAACACGGGTGCTGCGGTGAGCGCTGGAAGATTCGTTTGAAGCGATGGCTGGCGTAGGTCTTGTCGTTGCGCGTCAGGCGGCAGCTGCGTGCGCTCCGGCGAGCGCGCGGCAGGCGAGGGAGAGAGAGACGTCAGCGCGCACTGCGGAGGGGAGCGTGACGTCAACGCGCAGCTGCGGCGTGACCTACTTGGAACCGCTCCAACACCTGTGGCGAGGGGAGAGCGTTGCTGCGCGTTCGTACGCACGGAGGGAGGGACAGCGTTACACAGCCGAGTCAAAGAGCTGCTTCGCACCTAAAAATGAGACGCTCACAAAACAGGCGCGCGCACAGGTTACGAACCTGGTCTCTCTGATGCGTACGTGCCTCCCTCCATACCATACAACCGAAATAAATACTTGAAAAGTATCGTACAAAGCGGCAACATTCTGCTTCTTTCTTGCTTTCTTTTTATTTCTCTCTTCCTTTCCTTCTTTCTTTTGCATTGCACAATGTACCCCCCCGGTACCGGTATACCGGTAAACTGCCATTCGGAATCTGACAATACCAACCAAATATACTTTATCCTACATTTAATCTTCTAGCTACTTCCGTGTCATGGTTTGAAATTGGGGTCACTACCTCCCCTCAGTAAATGTATTCTCCCACCACTTCCACTCCCTCGCTACGTATCTCAAACAGCTGTTCTCTTCCAAGACTCTTGAACATAATCATTTTTAGGCCCTCCATTCTGCTTGGTCTATCCCATTCCGTGATCTCACTTCACGATTCGTCTCCTGAGTTACCCACCAAGGCGGTGGGTAACTCGGAGACCATCAGCGAATCGCAGGCAACAAAAGACATTTCTCCTTTAAAGGCGCCCTAAACCACCTCCGATGATTTTTTAACATTTCAAGTAAACGCGCGCATCGAGTTTGGAATGCCCTCCCGATCAACAATTGCAAACGCGGAATCGCTACGAGCATGGGGCACCCCACAAATTCCGAGAAACAGTCCCTCCTCCTCTCCGGGTCTTACGGCAGTGAACAGCCCCTCAAGTGTTCGCCGTGATGTGAACTACAACTCTGCTCATCATCAACAAGACGTGTTTGCCCTCTCGCAAGCACGTGTGCTCGCCGCTCTTCCTCCTCGCAAGCTCAGGTGGAGTACTCCGCCAAGAGGAGAAACGAGCCGACGAACGGAGCATAGAGAAGGAAAGAGCGAAACGAGCGAGGGCATCTTTTAGATGCGAATCAGCTTTTGCATGGGGCTGTGTCCGTCCCTTGGCGACCATCCGCTCTCCCACTGCGCATGCGCCAACTCAACCCTTCTCCTCGCGTGAGCGCGAGGAGGTGGGTTGGAGGACGTGGCGTGAGCGCTGCCTCCGCTTCGTTTCTCCTCTCCCGTTTCTCTCTCTCCGGCGCAGCTGTGCGCCGTAGTCTGTCTTTTCTCTTCTCGTCCTCGTTTTTGTCGTGTTAATATTCGTTCAAGATGCAGCTGTGCGCTCGTATATAATGCGGCGCGCGCTCAGTCCGTTGCACTCTCCTTCGCAACGGCGCTATGGATGTCAACGTTGGCGCCAGTTGTAGCGGCATCGGTAACGTGCAGCGTAAGCAGAACCGCTGATACACAACTCAACACAGAAATCAAACATACACGGAAACATACTAATGGAAACAACAAATGGAAACACAAGTGAACACCAGCGCTGCTTCGCATCCCCACATGGTTCCCTTTAGTGGGAGATGGTTTAATTTTTTTTATCAAGGAGCTAATTCCGGAACCCTTCCGCCGCGGTGGGCCGCTGCATTGCGCAGCCCCAGTCTCGGCGACCAACTTTGGGCCGTCCAGCAGGCCCGCGAGGCGGCGGTGAGGCAAGGCCTCGCACGTCCCTACGTGGGAGACCTAAGGCCCGGTCGGCGAAAGCTCTGCCGGACTAACAATAAAGTTGTTACCAACCAAAATCCAAAGTGTAACTCGGCTAATTCGGCACCGCTTCGAAAAATTCTCACGGCTACATGATTGTTGTAGACTCTCGCACAACCGCAACACCAAAATTAAATTTCGACCTCTCGGTGGTTTAGACGTCCTTTAACGTGTACGTGTACCACAATTTCTAATAGAAGTGCGGCACATGGTAAACAAATTAAATCTGGCATTTTTGTGATTTCTTTGTACAATTAAGGTTAATTGCAGCATTTCACTACAGGCCTTGCACAAATGGCTGCCGCTAATTTGGATTTCTAATATAAGTGGCTAGGGGGGGGGGGGCATGTCGTCGTATGGTAGCCCCCCCCCCCCTCCGCCTAATTCCTCACCCCTAATTGACTACTCTGTTGCAGCCCAATATACACAAACTTCTAGACAGAAGGAGCATCATCAAGCCTGTCTTCATCAACGATCACGACGAGATCCTTCCTCGCGTTTAGCACGGGCATCTTTCTGAGATAAAGAAACGTGCCAATAAATATCGCTACAGCTAACATCACCACCGCGAAGCACACGTATAAGAACACGTTAGGGTTAGCCTCCATGAACTGCCCCACGAGGAGCGGCGGCGAGAGAGAGCCAAGGCCTCCGGTAACCGCCACGATCGACATCATCTTGTTGCTGATATTAATATGCGCCGCGACCCAGGCCGTAATCGCAGCATTCAGCGGTCCCTGGGCGATTCCCGCAAGGGCGCTCGCGGACCATAGTGCGGCGGCGTTGCTGGAGCCCCACCCCAATAATAAAATTGCCGTTAACACCAAGACGACATGCGAGACGAGCAGCACATGAAAGGCTGACACCTTGACCGTCACTAGCGCGGCCGCAAGACGACTGGCCGCGAAACACGCAAAGTAAACGGCGGCCAACTGCGACGCTAGGGGCCTTGAGAAGTGCAAGTCACATTTCACCGCGAACGCCGGTAACATCTGGGACGTGGTCACCTCAATGGCCACGTACACGCACATGTACGCACTCAGCATTGCAAGCGCTACTCGGGAGAAGCGTCTCCTGGCGGGTGATCCTTGGTCGCCTTGCAAGGCCGAGTTTGTTCTGCTGGTCTTGAAGCTGGCGCTGTCGATCAAATACAGTGCGATCATTGACGTCACCAGGAGCAATTGGAAGCCGCTGGCTATTCCGAAGGCGTAGTGCACCTTGCTGTGGTGTTGGCCGTCATCGGCCGCTGTTTCGTTTCCAATTTCCAGAGGTATCATTGGCTCAACGTCGGTGTTGTTGAAGGTCACGTTAACACTTGGAATTGTCAAATTGGCGGTGCCGTTGTTTGGGGCTGACAGAAAAGGCTCGGCGATAAGGGGTGCCACGAGACAGCCGACACCGAAGGCGAGGTGGAAAGCTTGCAGCGCGGGGCTCGAGTTTCGGGGCCACATCTTCATGATCCACACGCTCGCACCTGCAGGCGAATAGTAACGACTTAGTCTAGTGCTTTTTGAATCAATGACTTAGTCAGTTCTGTCCTTACTTCCATCTACATAAAAAAGTCATAGTTTCACCGCAAGGGTGAAGCAATGAATGCGATAGCAACAAATTGTAATGTTATATAAGTGAGGCTGGCAGCTAATTCTTTTGGATCCGATCTCACGCAACACTACAAAACGCTGGTTTAAGAGAATACGGCCGCTACAGGGACACTGTTCGCACATTCTCTTCGCTGAGAGGGCAGCACGTAGAAGGGTATGCCAGCCGCTCGCTGTCGACCGCCGAGATAGCGAGATAACGAGTGCCTGCGACGACCGCGCTCGTAAAATCAAAGGTTTACTACAGATGCTTCCAGGGCCAATTTTACTACAGATGCTTCCAGGACCACAGCCCTTGAGGAAGGGAGTACTTACAGCAAACAAGTCTATATTGACAAAGCTGACGAGAATCACTTAGCGCAAGAAAAAAAACGCAGCACACAAGAAAGACACACAAGGGACAAGCGCTACTTACAACTGTTTATTCCACAACGTCGTCATGAAACACATACATGTGGCACATGCGCAGAAGCGATGAGTGAGAAAAACAAGAAGTGAAGATGATAGCAGATTTCCTACCTTATATACGCGTCGAGGAATCTAAATTCATTCGTATGCAGAGTGACGGAAGGCTCGCTAACGCACCCCGCCCTCCTCTTATTAAAGGGCCCCTCACCAGGTTTGACAATTTTAAGCTGATCGAGAGCAATGCATAGCCTGGGCGTTCGCGATCGCGTCTGCCAAAACTTGCAAAGCTACGGGCCGTGGAAATGGGTCAAATTTTAAGCTGAACGCCTCTTGCCCTTTTCGCGGGCGTGCGCCCATAGAGAATGAGGGGATGACGTACACGATGGAATGGCCCTACCTAGACGGTAGTGCTGTGACGTCGTCAACAGTAGCACGTGACACTGCGATAATTACTTGACACGACGTGTACTTTGTGTAATTTGTTGCTTGAATAGATGAATAAAACTTGAGAGCAATAATAAAACACACGAACGAAATTTGTGTGTTTTCTTTTTTTTTAATTTTTACTGCGAATCGCAGCGAGATGCGAGACTAATCTGCCTCCATTTCGCATGCGTTCGTATTCTCGCGCTTTGCGCATCGTGCAGACGCCACCCCTTACAACGAAACTCTTACAACGAAAGCTGTTATCAGATCACAACGGCAGTGGCAGTGAGGTAGTTGTCCGCCGCCGCCGCCGCCGGTGTCCGTAACCGCTATCGTGCAAAATAAGAAAAAAAGTAAATGGATGAAAAAATTCTAGAAACGTTGGCCTCTCTTACTGTCTATCATGACCAACCAAGCATTAGCACCTCTCACAGCGGACAGGGTTCCGTGCCCTCAACTTCGATTTTCAAGATGAAGCGATGGCGTCAACATGGGCTACAGATACCACTGGTGGTGACTGTTATTCTTTGCTTCCACCGAAGACATACCAGCCACACTGTGCTCTCGACCATGGCTCTGGTGACAGTGATGACGTTTGAGGCCCTTATATATTATAAGCGGAAGCTGTTGTGAGATCACAGCAAGAGCCGATTTTGGCGCCGTAGTTATACGTCACCGCCAACACTGGTGTCCGTAACCGCTATCGCGAGAAATAAGAAAAAATAAGAAAAAAGGACATGTATAATACATGTTTCATAACGACGTTGTGAAATAAACAGTTGTAAGTAGCGCTTGTCCCTTGTGTGTCTTTCTTGTGTGCTGCGTTTTTCTTGTAATTCTCGTCATCATGCTATTCAACTGCGAGTGATCCACAACATACAATGGAAGAGAAGTGCAGTACTTGCTAGTAAATCTCTGCCATTCGTTATAGAGTGTCCTGAGAGTGATGGACACAATATCAGCAGAAGCCATGTTGACATTCCTTATGATTAATTACATATAAGACAAGCGCGAAATAGGAGCCTCCAGTTCCTGGGTGAGGCAGCAAAAGGGATCTGATAACTGGGTGTTCTTATTACTATGGACTTTTGTTCAAGTTGCATTTTTAGGTGACACTTTCATGTTGCACGTTGCTTGATGAAATAAGAAATAAAGGTGAGTAACTTATCGTGAGAGAAGTAAGTAACAGTATGATTGAACCGCTGATCTCAAGGAAGCAGGTTTCTCGGTGTTCGTGGCAAATCAAATAGTAAAATCAGGTACCGTAAACGGGGGCAGAAACACACACATACAAAAAACACTGCTTAAGGGGAGATGCGATTCGGAAAAAAAGGTTGCGTTAATTTGTAGCCTAAGGCAGTGAAATTTTTGCTGTATATATAGGATTTTATGCCGATTTCAAACATGTAATTAGTTTTATATTAAGTTGTACAGTTTTCGTTTTGTGCCACGACAATGTGTAAAGTATAGTTATTTTTGTAGACTGTTCTTTTGCCAGTAAATGTTTATCGTTGAGCCATTATTGGCTCATATTGCTCCGCATTATCTATAGAATGCAAATAACTATCAAGAAAGTGCGTATAAGACATTTTAATGGACAAGAAAAATTGTAATGTTAGAAGCCTTGGAATGCTCAGACCATACTAATTTCTTATTTCAGGTTTGTAATAATTATATTAGGGGATATCAAATTTTAAAGTAAATACTTGCACTCTGCCCATGTTAAGAAATATGTGGGCAAAATTTCACCCCGATATAATTGTCAGAAGTACCAAAAACATGATGTAAAAACTTATGAAGTTGCCCAGAATTGTACCTTGAGAAAAACGCATTTTAAAGGTATAAGCGAAAGCTCATCTATGTGGAAAAGACTTGTCATTTAAGATGATTTATTTCATCAAGAGAGCTTGGCAATCATGGTTATTTTGAGCATCTGACTTTAGTGAACCCCTCCTGCGAAATGCAATGGCAAGCAGCCAGGTGAAAATTTCCAGGGGACTCTAGACAATCAGGACTTCTTAGATTTTTAGTAGCCACCTTGTGCTCTTTAAAAGCGATTTTGACCTACTTCGAGTTTAATTACAATCTTCAGTTTTGTTGTCGTGAAAGTAGAGACACTAAACTTGTGAAAGCAAGTAAAAACGAAAATATGTAATTTTTGAAAGAAAAAAACGCGTTTTTCGACTCCCATCTCCCCTTAAAACTGCAACGCAACGTGTGAGAGCCTGACATTTGTTATGGAGATCTAACCACCCCACCAAGCATGTGAAATGTCTTAATTACGTGATTATGTTGGCGTTACCGCGAACTTCAAAAAATGTGAAGGATTGAAACTGATGTGCATTGCGTGATGCAACCCAGATGATACATTGCAAGCAGCCCATGTTTCAGCACGTTTCCAGAAATCGACCAGCTCGAAGAACTTTAGTTGCACCTTGAATGCACGCAATGACTGACTTTACCAGCGCACGTCCCCGCCCAAGAGCCAGCAATCTGAGTCTGAGATTTATTTCTTTTTTGTAATATTTTAACATTTCTATCCTCACTTTCCTTCCCCTCATTGAGTTGCAACGTGCCGGCTCAATTCCATGCCTTTGAATAAATGGTTCGCTCTATTTCTAGAAAATTGAAATGGCAGCGTGATAATTAACCGAATATCCACAGCTGCATGACTCAAAGGTCTTGCAAAAACATATTGCCTTCAATTTACTACTTTCAAGCGACACCATACGTACTTGTGGAATGGCCTTTCCTTTTCCTATTTCGTAGCGTTACATGCAGGAAGAGAGAGAGACAGAGATGAAAGTAAAGGTACATTTTCTTTACTTTGAGACCCAGGGTATGTGCGGAATCAACGCCAACATTTCATTAAGCTTACCTGTGCCAAATGCATTTTGGCTGAGCCCTTCGAAGAAGACCATGACATGCGCCAATGCCAGGTACCCGGAGAGCGGAATCATGAGTACAGTGATGCAAGTCAACGACATCATGATGATCGATATCACCTGAGTGTTGTAAGTGTCGTACAGTTTGCCCCCCTGCGAGAACAACCACAGCCTCAAGAAACGAAGTCACAGTTTCGCCGCAAGAGCGCATCAGTGAGTGCGATAGCCACCAATTGGAATGTTGCACGTAGTAAGCCTAGCAGCTAACTGTATTAGGATACGATCTCACGTAACTCTACAAAACGCTGGCGTAGGGGAATACGGCCGCTCCAGGGAGCGAAGCGGTTTTCGTGCTGTCTGTCGTCCCAACGCAAAGTAAGCGGTGATAACACATAACGTACAAGGGTATGAGCCATCAACTAATATCTGCAGAGATAAGCGCGCGGCAACGCCCATTTAATCAAAGTTCGCAGTTGCGGTCTGAGCGACGCAGCTTCCCACCTGCACCCCTTCATGCTCCTTGGCACAACCTAAGCTGGCCGGCGCGTTACATCTCTGTTTAAGCCGCGCCGGTTTGCAATCTACACAAGCATTCGCTCGCACATCGAACATACGATGCTTATGTCGATGTTATCGATTTAGACTTTTACGGAACACGACGCCAAAATGCGCCTCGAGTGTCCGTATGGCAGATTTCGCACAATGTGTGGCAACCGACATTACCTCCGAAGAGTTTTCCAAGTGGCTAATCACACGAGAAAAACTCCGGGAAAAACGAGCACGAAAGAAAGGAACAACTGTGTCCGGTTTATTCATATTATTATTCATATTATTATTATTGCTTTACGCGTTAGATTCTGACGCCGTTTTGCCCCCCCCCCCCCCCCCATGAAGTCACCCAGCTGCGCCGCTTACCATTGCGGGTTGTCTAGGTTATAAAGCACCACTTAGGCTAATGTCACTGAACTGCAAAGCGTTATCATACACGGAAAGGGGATGCTTGTCCGAGGCCAGCTGTTACGCACGTTACGTAAGCGTGTGCGACAGCTGCAATGTGACGGCGACGGCCGCAGTGTGGCGGCGATGAAGTAAACGCTATCAAGGAACACTTAAAAGACCAGTGAGCTTAGTCCGTAAATATTTCCAAGCGAGTCAAATTTAACACCTTTCCACTTTCCAGTTGTGGGTTCATTAAAAGGCATTTTCAGGAGGAAATAAAATTTACGTTCAAATAGTCCTCCTCCGTTGCCCCCATATAAAGCTACATTAATGAGGACACCTTTACTTGAGCGAACTCCAGCAAACCATGTGATACCAGCCTCGGATATAAACGGCAATGAATTCTGCATTTAAGTCTATTATATCGGTTGCTGACTCAAATACTGACCGATAAGAGATCCAGCCAGTCCCCCCGACGCAACGTGACGTTATCAATTGAGAAACGGCCGATATGCTGCTGTCGTAGATTTCTCCAAGATCAAGTAGTGCCACACCACTGAGAGCAACTATGAGACCCTGCAAAAATGTCGCGAATAAAACGCGCCATATATTGCATGGGATAAAAAAAGTCACAGTTCAGCCAAATTTGGTGAAACATATTTTGGTGAAACGGTTCTGTTATGCTTTCGATATCTTATTAAAACGGCATAAAGCTTCCTGAGCAAGCTGCGACTGATCAAAAGGGCCGCGCCATGACCGTTTAGTCCCTCAACTATGTTTCTTGTCCTTTCAAGAAATAGTGTTTTAGATGTGAAGCATCTTATGGCGAAGCTTAATCCGGTGGTGGTGGTGGTGGTGGTGGTGTGCCGCGTGGCCTCCCTTACTGCGCATGCGCAAACCCCTTAAAAAAAATAAAAAAACCTCCTTTCCCCCCTCTCTCTCCTCTAGCATCCCTCCCCGCGGCAACCACACCCTCACTGCGCATGCGCCTACCCTCCTCTCTCCCCTCCTACGCTCCCCCCCTCTCTCCTCTAGGCATCCCTGCCCGCGGCGTTCACACTCCCCACTGCGCATGCGCGTCCCCCCCTCTCTCTCCTCCCCCTACGCTTCCCCCTCTCTCCTCTAGGCATTCCTGCCCGCGGCGTCCACACACCCACTGCGCATGCGCGTCCCCTCCTCTCTCTCCTCTCCTACGCTCCCCTCTCTCGCCTCGAGACAGCGTCCGCTAGCGAGTTTCTTGGTTGAAAAAACCGACTGCTCGCGCTGCACAACCGTTCACTGGACACTCGGCAATGGATTTTGACCTGCAAGGTGGTGCCGGTGGGAGATTACTCCTGTGCGTTGTTGAACAATAAAAATTCGCAGCGTGCGCGTTAACTAAAAGCGGACTGCGGGTCTCTGTGTCCAGTCGGAGTATTCTGTCTCTCATTGCCTACTAGCAGCGATTGGCATGTTCCAGTAGGGAACACCGCTCCATCACTGCGTGCTTTGCGCCTCCCAAGTTTTCTCTCCTGCGCAACGCTGCGATGAGCGCCAGCGTCAACGCCGCCGCCAGTGTGAGCGTTAGCGCCCGCTGCTTCACATCTACACATGGTTCCCTTTAGCGCGAGATGGTGTAATTTTTTAAATGCGAATGCATTTCTTAGTCGGGCTACGTCAGGCGGCGTTGTCCGGCGTTGTACGGCGTTGTCCGGCGTTGTACGGCGTTGGCCGGCGTTGTCCGCGGGGAGGAGGATAGGTTGAGGAGGTGTCCGCGCGCCGGCAGGTGTTATCTCTCCGCTCTCACTCTCTCTCCCATAGCAAAAGCTGCGGGCGCGCGCGCTTATCCTCGCCCCTAGCAAAGTGGAGAGGAGGAGCGCGCTCTGGCGCGTGAGGGCGCTCGCATCGCGGGAGCTCAGCGGAGCTACCGCGATAAAAAAAGAAAAAAGAAAAACAGGCGCTGCGCCGTGCTCCCGACCGGGCTGCAGAAATTAGGCGCCTTTTCCTTCTTCGAACCACAACCACCATATATAAATGGAGTGAAGCGCGCGCGAAATGCATTCGCATTTCCTCACGATTCCCTTCGGGGAGGTGGGGGGCATTTTTTTTCTTACAGCACGGGTGGCGGGTAATTGTGGTGCATGTTTACAATGTAGTTATATTTTAATTAATGCTAAGTGATAAGCGTATAAAGAAAGTCTATCCACGTACATAATCTAACAGCCAAGTGGAAAGGGGTAACCGTCACCAAACAATGGTGACAACTCCTCCTTCATTTATTTTTCTATTTCAATAAAAAAAATAGGTTGCACAAAAATAAGAAATAGTCATGTATCAGCTCCCCATCTATCGTTTTGGAACACAGAGAAATATTTTATATAAATGGGTAGATGATTTTTCTGTGCCTTTTTCTGTTGTGCTTTGCGTAGCCACGTGTGGGTATATATTTCTGTTCCGCGCATGGGAATAAAATTTCAGGTGAAGGTTGTGCGCTTGCGTTCGTCTGTTTTTCAGTGATTTTGTATTCTTTCGCGGCGCCGTTTTACAATTATGAATCAGCAGCTGCTTATGTATTTGTTGCCTGTGTGCACGTTCCACCAGCTGTATAGGGAACACCGTCGAGAGCCTTTTTCGCAACTCGCCGTGAGTTTTGTTCACCATCCTGCCAAAAACCCTACAGCCTCGCATACACTCCCGTGCAGCTGATGCTACCAATATATTTGAGAAGGGGTCACCAACATCTAGCAAACAGAATATGATGAGCTCTTGTATACACCGCCAGGACCAGCTGTACAAGAGCAATTAGTGGAAGGATGCAGCGTTTCAGGCAGGTAGATGAACAAAGTCATGGCATGCAGCCAGCACTGTTATCTAGACTGTTCCTGTTGTTGGTTTCTCATAAAGTGGCGTAGGAAACAAAATAAAGTACTAATAGCGAGCAGGATTGGTCTGTTTGGTGAACGGACACGGTAAGCTCTTCGGCAATAAAAAGTGAAACTAAAGCGAACGTGATTTACGACTGACACTGACCATCAACTCGACGAGACCCCGATCACCAAACACATCTGGAATGGCGCCGTTTTACATGTATATCATTGCTCAGTAGATTTAGATGCAACATTCAAGTACAGGCAACCGAAACGTTTTATTCACTTCCTTTCTTTGAAAAGCTTATCTCTGGTGAAAACACAGAGATGCGATTACGTAGTTAAGACGAGTAGGAAGCATACCATTCCTAGGTTACCGAGGCTCGCGTTGCACGTGCGACCCACGTTGAGCAAGAATGCAGCCCGGGAAGTCCGTGACGAATCAGAAGCTTCATCGCTGTACAATCAACGAAATAATGACTTGTTATATGAAGCAAAGAAAAAAAATAAGTGAGAATAATTAGCAAATGATGATCAAGCCCGGGACACGTTATCGTTCCTCTGAGAGCGCTTTCAGCAGACATTAGACGCACGGAAAGAAAGAAACACGAGGACACTGTTGACTAACAACTGACGTTGTATTGGAACCTTCTTGCAAAATATATAGACGCGACTATTGGTAGTTTTAAAACTCGTGGTCAAAAATATTTAACAAAGGTTAAAGAAGATTAAAAAGAGTAGGGCTCTTGTCTCGAAGGGAGTCGATTTCTTTGCGGACTGCGAAGAGGCGTATTGCTCGTCAGCTCATATTCTCTGGCAACGTCCTGTGTAATGTGAAACAGAGGTCAACGGAAGAAGAGGACTGGGAGGAAGCCCTTAACAGCAGCGACCTCGCGGATCAACTTCGGGCTGTACAGAGGGCCTGCGAGAGGGCGGTGGGCCATGGTCTTCTGGTCCCTGCATGGGAGATGCTCGCGACTGTTACGGATTTACCCGGGAAGGAACGTCGCAACGCACTTTCTCGGAACACGAATAAAGTTCTCTGCCTGTCTGTCTGCCTGACTGACAGTCAGAAACAGCTTACTACTCCCAAGGAGCGCTGATGTCAGCGGTGGATCATCGTCCATAAAAACGAAAGAGACACCTTCCATCAGGGGCACTATCACAGCGAAAAATCGAATTCCCTTCATGAAAAGAACCCCGCTGTTTTTAATCTTGTTTAACCTTTTCATTCTATTTGATTACGAGTTTTAAAACGTTAGATGGTAGCAGCTTTGTATTCTGCAGATGCTTTCAATAAAACGTCAGTTGTTCGGCAGCACTGTCCTCGTCTTTCGTTGTTTCCGTTCGCCCAATGCTTGCTGCAACCATTCAACATGCACAATCACCAACTAGCTCATATGCTAGCCATTCTGATGATCCTCTTGGAGTTGGCAGGCAAAGCGGGCATTGGTTGTCGCATGTGACCCTTTGCCCCACCTTGCTGTCCAATTTCGGGCTAGGAGGCGGATATGTACGCTCGACTTTCTCTAGAATAGGCTAATTTCACTGAATGTTTTTGCCAAAATATTTATTGCCATAGAGTAAAAAGACGAGGGGTGTCAGGAATCTACACAGCGTAAACCACCTGGATTGAGCAACATAGTGCTCTGAATAAAAATGCTTCGATCGTAAAGGCTCGCCATTTCAAAACATTGTTTGAGAAAACGTCGACAGTATGAAAAAAAAAGAAAGCCACTTCCACCCTGAGTGAAAGCTGTAGGAACTGCGGAGCATTGATTAACCTGCTTTTCCGTTGAGTTTATTTTGTGTTTATCTGCTCTTTCCTGATAGTTTGTGTTCTTTATTTGTGTTTACGTGCTCTTTCTTGCTATGTTCTTTTTGCGCGATGATGTGATATTTTACATCATTTTCTGTCGTTGTGCTCTTCTGACTTGTATTGCGATTATATATCTTATGCAGCGTGGTACTCTTTCTACCGTCATTCTACAGTTTTCTACTCCGAGCGCGGTGCGTCTAACTTCTGGCGCTGGCATTTCGTGACCGCTTCTCTCTTCCGTAGATATGTGTCTGACTTCCAACGCTGGCGTTTCTCTGTCGCTTCGCTGGCTCGGACAGGCGAATTAGCCATTCGGCGACGCTGGCGTTTCACAGGCAAGCGCGTGCTGGCATTACAAGCGTACAGCCTGCTCGGCTTATGTGTATGAAAGGTGGGGACCTGAGCGACGCCAACGCGCGACATGAGACGACGACAGGGCGTTCCCTTAAACTGCGGATACGCCAACACCTGCGTCATCAGCTTGCATAGATGCAGCGAGTGTGGTGTGTATACAGGTGTTCGGAAAAGCGACGTCTACTTCCATTGTATCACACCCGGTGCATTTCCCCAACACGCTTCGAAATGATCTTCCTAAACAAATGCCCTGTATCTGCTCCGTGGACTTTTAGGTTTAGAGAACACTTATGATGCGTGAACTCTGCTGCCACCTGAACGTATGGCAGTACTGAGATAGAGTATGTGAGTGTTTGTTCCACGTGTTTGTTCGTCTAGTTTCGGGGTTGTAGGCAGCTTCAATGGGAAGGCAGCTTTACAACTATCACGTAAGAGAAAACGGAGTACCTGGTGCCGCACACAGGCAGCTAACGCGCCTTAAGTACATGTACTGAAACAAAAGGCTCAGAGGTCTAAACCCAGGCTTTGGCTTGTACCAGGATTTATAATAGAAACAATGCCCCACATGTAACAACCAACAAGTTCAGTAGAAAATGGTGGCTTGAAGATACGAATATTCTTGAACAGGGTGTGTCGCTGGAGCCAGCGCTTGGTCGATTGATGGTGTGTTCTTCAAGGCAGCAACAGCCTTGGAGAAGGCGAGACCGTTTGTCCAAACGTTGGCTCCTGCGAAAAACACCTGTTCAAGAATATTTATCTCCACCCACGTAAGAGTTATTCTAAAGAGAACGTATATAGCGTCACATCACACTGAGAGCTACCCGCTTAAAGGAAAAGACTTACCTATTGCTGTCAGCGCTTGGCTGGGGTTGGTAGCGCACATCTGCAAAGTCTGCCTGTGAATTTCCATTCATGGTTTACCCTGGTGCGATTTAACCCCTTCTGTGACTATAGTACAGCTTGCATGGCACCTAACTCGCAGGCGGCAGCAAACGCAACACATGCGGAACGAAAAGCGCCTTTGGGGGGGGGGAAAAAAAAGTGCAGTCGCCATGCTTCACCGACAACAGAGCAGCTGTGTGCATCTAACATAGCTAACAGGATTTGTCATTTCCCATGACGGAATTCAATGGAATGCAAGAATTGCGATAGAATGAGAGCTCAGAGGGAATACGTCCTCAAAAAAAAAAAAAGAAAAGAAAAAACATATAACACGAGAGTTTCAGAACTGCAGTTGAGCTTGCGTTGATCACGGTTTTCATTACAGTTTGGATCGTGAAATATAAACACACAGAAGTCAGCACTGCGGAGGGGGTGCAGAGGGGGAGGGTATATATGTATTGTGTCGACTGACAGAGCTTTGAGTGACAGTCACATGACAGGTGACTTGACGTCGTTGCTTAAAATGAGCTACGCAGTTGGCGAGGAAGGTGAAGGTTATTATTATGTTTTTTGAGAGCCGTAAAAAGGAAAAGCGTCCCAGATTCCCCCAAGAGATAAACACATAATGGCAGAAACCATCGCACTAAATGTTGTGAACCAGTAGAGAGAGCTCTTTCGTTGGCCGACATTTTATAGCCCTGTGATATGTCGGATTCATAACTGAGAATACTTTTGGCGCAAATCAAACGAGGACACATAACACAAAAGAACAGGACGGGCGCCGAATGTTTTATCATCTAACTGATTTGCGCCAAAAGTATCCTCAGTTATGAACCAGTACCGACTAGCTCAAACCAGGATTCTGATATGTCGGAGTTCCTAACAGCTTTACGCTTACCATACAAGTATTCTGTATGCAGTATACAAGCCCACATGTGTACAGTCGTGCTCAATATGAGTTGCAGCACGCTGGCTGTGGTTAATGTGACCCCAAGCCTCAACAATTAAACCGACAAACGGTAAATTGGTTCACAAAGTACCGCTAACTGAGAGAGTTTAATTCCAGAAATATTTTTTCTATGTAGGGGCCGATTTTCATTGTTGGCGCCATTTTGAGCACAGACAGCGTGTTGCAACTCATATTGAGCGCGACTGTACATGCACACAGTGAACATGTATACATATATGGAAGTACAGATGTAATCTGTGAAAACAAATACCATCTGGTATTGTTTGCAGTGTTTTGCCATTTTGTTCAGGTCGTTTCAGGTCTTTTTATTTATTTTTATTGATACCGCTGATGTCCCTTGTTTTATCATCTAACTACAATATTGAGACAGCTGGCCCTGTAGTTGTGGCCAAACTTCAATTTTGTTGCCGGGTAGCGGGCCAGTCTGAACACTGGCTGTAAATTGCATGTGTTTGCGTCTATTTTACTTTTTTTCATTTATTCCTCATTTCATAAAATTGAAACCAAACACTGTATGCCAAAAAGAGCAGTAAAAACACAGCAATCAAGGCCATCAGGTGCCGTTAAACAGGACGCACCGACGGGGCAGAAGTTTCAAAACAACGGCGCCGCAAAAATACACATTTGAATGCGCAGACGCACGCAAAATATAGGTATGCGGCTTTTGCCGAATTTCTGCGGTACGCTGTCTCCTCACAAACCGTCGTAAAAAGCAAGGCATGATTCCCGGGGTGTTCGGTTCATATTTGACCGGAAATAATATGGCCGGAAGTTCGCGCACTGAGCGGCCCCACAACGCATATCGTTCGATCTCGTGCCCTCGCGGATGTTCTCCACGCCAACAAAAGAAAGTGATAAAATTATCCAAATTTTTCTTCGTGTGGAACGATGCTTGCGCAGCTGTGTGGCTTAATTTTAGTAGCGGCGTTCCGTAGGCAAGAACGCCACGTATCGCACATAGCACGTGCGCAAAAGTTCTGTCCTCATCGATTACAGTTTTTACATGCAGTGGGAACAGAAGGCGCACAACCTGTGCTTTCTGTCGCCAATGCGGATAAAACTGTACAGACTACGTTTCTTCGTCAACATTATCGTCCGCAATCTGCATAAGCCTGCGCAATGTTCCCCATCAGGGGGGGGAAGGTGGGGCGAAGGTTCACCGCATTGCCCCCCTCCCTACTAAGTCAATGTATGGGACAGATTTTGGGCCCCAAGCCCCACTCCTAGGTAAACTAGGGGGTGGCCGTCCCTCCCTGCCCCCCCCCCCTCCGTGCGCACGCGTATGGCTATCTGACATGGAGTATCCAACCAGGTATTCATGTAGTATGACATATCTTGGTCGAAATCAGGGAGAAATGGGCACAGACAGGGCATGTAGCGCGAGAGCAAGATAACCGCTGGTCATTAAGAGTAACTGACTGGATCCGCATCAGATTGAACGTCGCATACACCAACTACTTTAGGAACAAGATTGGACTGTCTTACTCGCCGTTGTGTCTACGATGTAACGTTCCCAGAAGACCTCAATCATGTCCTCTGTGAATGCAGGCTATACGCACCAGCGAGACAGTCTCTGAAGGTGGCCTTAAATCTTCAACGGGACTCGAACTTGGAGTTAAAACATAATGTGGGTCCATGGCAAACCAGCTCCAGTGCGTTACGCGCCAAGAAAGCGCTACTGACTTTCTTGCGGGCCACGAGCCTGAATGAAACTTTGTAAATAGTGTAGTCTACGTGTGTGTGGCTGTATGTGTTATGTGTTTATCAGTGTATATATCACAATCATCACCCAACCCCTGGAGTAGCATATGCCAGGCGAAAAGCCAGACAAACATCTCCAGCTATTCATTAAAATATTTCTCTCTCTCTGACTGGATTCCAAAAGAAGGCACGCGCTCTCGGGGGAGGCTGGTAGGTGGGCCAGATGAGATTAAGAAGTTTGGAGGAGTAACGTGGTCGTAGCAAGCGCAAGACCAGGCTGACAGCCTAAATATGGTAGAGGCCTTTGCCCTACAACGGGCGCAATCATGCTGCTGCTGATGATGATGATACGACCAGGACCAGGTGATACGACAGATCTGGCCCTAGCATACATGAAATACAGATGTAGAGGGTCGCAAACGTGCCACTTGCACGGCTAACACAACCAATATATTTCGTATACTTAGCACGCAACCAGTACCCGGTAAGAAGTGGAAAATTAAGGGATCGTTTTTCTTTCTTAGACACAATATTAATGAGAACTAACAGACAATGATGGCAAAGAAAGTATAGGGGATGTTATTAGTAGTAATCGTAATGTAAATGTGAAGAAAGAAAAGTGGACGAAAAGATAACTTGCCACTGACAGGGACCGAAGCTGCGACCTTCGAATTTTTATTCATTCATATCCCCGTTTTGCCCAAAGGCGTTACAGCAGGGGGGGTTACAAACTTGAAAAAAAAAAGCCGGCAGATCCCACGCACTGTGGGAATCGATGTAATGCGAAGCAGCCAGGAAGGAGCAAATCATGCTTTACATGATTTGCATGTCATGTTTTACATGTTAGGACCTGTCATTTATGTTCGTGATACAGTCATGTCACTCAATACCAAATTTGGTGTATCTCAAGCTAACGGAACGGCCGCGAGCGCGCCATGAGCGTGGCATGCAAGTCATGTCGCACATGACAAATCATGATTTCCATATTACCACTTCTCATTTGTGTTTGTCATACAGTCATGTCACAACACCAAATTTGGTATATATCAAGCTAACGAAACAGCCACGAGCGCGCCATGAGCGTGGCATGCAAGTCATGTCGCACATGGACAAGTCATGATTTCCATATTACCACTTGTCATTTATGTTCGTCATACAGTCACGTCACTCAATCCCAAATTTGGTGTATATCAAGCTAACGAAACGGCCGCGAGCACGCCATGAGCGTGGCATGCAAGTCATCGCACATGACATGTAATGATTTTCATATTACTACTTGTCATTTATGTTCGTCATACAGTCACGTCACTCAATCCCAAATTTGGTGTATATCAAGCTAACGAAACGGCCGCGAGCGCGCCATGAGCGTGGAATGCAAGTCATGTCTCTCATGACATGTCATGATTTCCATATTGCCACTTGTCATTTATGTTCGTCATACAGTCACGCCATTCAATCCCAAATTTCGTGTATATCAAGCTAACGAAACGGCCGCGAGCGCTCCATGAGCGTGGAATGCAAGTCATGTCGCTCATGACATGTCATGATTTCCATATTGCCACTTGTCATTTATGTTCGTCATATAGTCACGTCGCACAATACCAAATTTGTTGTATATCAAGCTAACGAAACGGCCGCGAGCGCACCATGAGCGTGGCATGTAAATCATACTTTTCATGACAAGTTAGTCATGATTTTCATGATATGACCAGCCATTTATGTTCGTCATACAGTCATGTTATGCCATACCAAATTTGGTATAATTCCCATTAACGATACGGCCAGGAGAGCACAAAGTCGTAGGCGGCTAGATAGATAGATAGATAGATAGATAGATAGATAGATAGATAGATAGATAGATAGATAGATAGATAGATAGATAGATAGATAGATAGATAGATAGATAGATAGATAGATAGATAGATAGATAGATAGATAGATAGATAGATAGATAGATAGATACGCTCAAAGTCGCCGAAGTTCGCTAAGAAATGCTTCGCATTTAAAATAAAAAAAACGTCTGCATTAACAGTGCACACTTGATCAGACACTAGACTATTCCACTGGCGACGCATGCGCCAACAAAGCGTAGACATTTGCCACTTAAAAGCGCCTTGCTCTCGACTGCATGTTTGGGCAACACCACCTAGATTACTGGTGGTGATCCCCTGTCGGGCCCAATCTGCGGTGGGGCCGGGCCCAGTAGGTGAATTTTTTTTCTCGTGTTCGGTCCGGGCCAGGGTCTCATTTTGAGTCTCTGTGCCGGGTTCGGGCGGGTAGACTTAACGAGTGCCGTGCCCGGGCTGGGCCTGCGCCGATAATCCCTGCGCGTGCAGTGCTACAAACCCAGGGGCTTCTTTCTACATGCACGGAGACAGAGAAATCGTTTTATCCTAAAAGCAAAAAAGTGGGGCGCACTAGGGAACAGGGACAAGAGCAGAAGACAACACAGGCGAAATCTTTTTACTCTGCGACCACTGTATTTTAATCAAGTTAGCTTCGTTAAAGGGCCCCTAAACTAAACCCCCTCCGATAATTTTAAAGACGATAGTCTTTCTTGGGATACTTGCCGTTGTCAGAAGGGAGGGGGAGCGGCATCCCGAAGGCGCCTCGTCCCAGAGCTTACATACTCATCGACCCCTCATCATCCAATACGTTCGCCCCGGCAAGCTTCCCGCCCCGGGTCACAGGGCGGGAGTTTGAACGCAGAAAGTTTTATCTGTCTGCCCCCCTTCCTGTCTATCTATTCCACGACGCAGTCTCCAGGCCAAAGTTTAAGCACTCGCTTGAACGCCCAGCCATCTTGAACTGGTGGCTGCGTTCATACTTGTGTACATTGTCGATCAAAAAGCAAATATTACGCATATCTGAGGCGCAACATCAATACGTAAGTATTAGGTGATGTGTTCCTTTACTAGAAAATACCTAGATACGTAATTCTAAAGACCCTAGTGTTTCTTAGGCTGCGCTGAAAATGCGGGCTGGCTCGCAAAAGCGAAGAGCCATCGTCTGTCTCCGAGGTCGCGCGAAGTGCCGCGTGTTTCATCCGACGCGCGATAGCTGGCGCAGTCTGCCCCCCGTCGCTGCCATAGAGTTAATATACTGACTCTATAGAGGAAAAGCTCCCCATAGGGCCCATGCATTAAATCCTATAACCGCTCGGGAGTCGCCATGATGGAACGGTACTCAGCTTTCGGGTGACGTTCACTCGCACTCGCCACTGCATGCTGCAATAACCCCTGGCATTTTTTCTTGTTTCATGGCTCTCTATTGCATCGCAGTAAGAAACTGTCAC